>CAUYRH010151126.1:0-46175 GCA_963574655.1 Perodicticus potto
AAGATACAAGGAAAACATTGTTCCTAACATTCAAATATAAAGGTAAATGGGAAAGAGAGTGGATTTTAAATCACAAAATCATTATGGTTAGAAATGGATATATTTTTATTATCTTTATCATTAATAAAAAATATTCTGACACCTAATCAACGTTGAAATCAGACTATTTTGATTAATTTAAGTGTATGCTCCTGACATGTTTCCACAAATGCGGGGAAAAGAGCATGGTGCACATTATGATGCATCACCGTGCTTTAGAGCCATTTGTCTCATGGCATCCAGTAAATGACTTACATTCACATAAAACAAGTTAGTACACTATTAAGTACCATAAATCATTATATTTGGTAGTTGGTGTAGATGACAAACATTAATGGAGCTTGAACTTGTTTCAGGTGTTTGGAACTCATTACATTCACTCACCACTACACATTAAACAGATAAAGAAAGAATGTTCCAAGTAGGAAATGCGTTAACCAGCTCCTTTCCATGCACGACTCAGTGAGTGCAAGGCAGGTGCTAAACTAAGGGCACAGTTAGGGGCCTGCAGATGGCTTGATCCCCAGGAAGAGGGTGCCAGGACGGCTCTCCCAGGTATTTACAGCCAAATCTGTTCTGAATTGTCCGTGCCTATCCTGCACTCCATATCAGCCCTGACAGAAGATTGCAGATTGTTAAATTCAGAGAAAAACTTCGTCTGAAGAATTAAAAGAGTCAACTATTTGAAGTAGGTTTTGCTATGTCGACCAGGGGACTTGCTTGGCGGGGAGGAGAGACCAAACAGAGAAGTCTACGGGGTTTAGAATGCTGCCATCCAAGGGACTGACCCTAAATAGAGGGAAGAAACTTTCGCTAATCTAAATCTTTCATATTTCTTCTTGGTATGACTTTAAAAGGAAGAAATAAATCTTACTTGACTTTCATCAGCTTTCTCATTAGTATTCTCTTTTCTGGTCTAAGATTCTCCCAATCTATGGCACTTTCTTAGTCTGATATGGCCTTACTATTTTTGAGGAGAAATGTGCCCTTATTTTAGAGACTGCTTTCCTCCATGGGCTTATCTGTTGTTTTTTATGACCACATATTTTTGGTAGAAATGCCACAAAAATGACATTCTGCCCCTCACAGTGCATCCCATCGGGAAGTAGATATAGGGATGCATTAATGTCTTAGGACTGGTGACCTTAACTTTGATCATTAGTTAAGGTTCGCTATTCCAGGCTTTCCACACTAAATCCAAGTTTATCTATCTGCCAGGGATGGTGTGGAAGGAATTTCTGTGCCACCTTCCATCAGGATAGCCTTTGGATTGCTGGTAGACTTTCTGTGATGTGATTTGACGTTCTTTGGAACGTCATCTCCACAGCCTTAAAGAACAAAATTCTCCCTTTTTAATCATTCTTCTAAAGGCAATTTTTTTTATTTCTTTATTTAGTTTATTCTGATAGTGAGAAGATTCTTCAAAAGAACCTAATAGAATATAAAAATCAGTAATAGAAAATAGGGAAGGAAAACATAGTGATGCCTGGGACTTGTTAAATTACTGCAGTCAAAGAGCAGCAATCTTGTACAAACATTTGGGAAAATTAGTATGAGTAACAGAATCAGTCTCCCAACTGAGGCAGCAGAGCTAGTATTAATATTCTTATAACACAGGGTGCAAACCCTCACAAGTCTACTGAGTACAATGTCATAGAATGCCAGTCCATCAACTCACAGCAGTTTTCCCAGTTGCAGCTGAGTCAATATTGCTTAACAACTTTCTGTGGTTACTGGCACTACAATCTTTAATGACTACATATATCACTAGGACACACAAATGGGACAAGATGGCAGTTCCCTTAAAAGTCTTAAAGGCCATGAACATAAAGTTCATAAACATATGAAGTTGGGAATTTTGCTAGCTATTTTTTTTTCCCAACTAAAATAAAACACTGAGGCTGGGTGTGGTGGCTCAGGCATGTAATCCTAGCACTCTGGGAGGTCGAGGCAGGCTTCTTCTCTACTAAAAATAGAAAAACAACCCAGGCATGGTGGCGCACCACTGTAATCCCAGCTACTCAGGAGGCTAAGGCAAGAGGATTGCTCAAGCCCAAGAATTTGGGGTCGCTGTGAGCTATGATGCGATAGCACTCTATATAGAGCAACAGAGTGAGTCTGTTCTCCTAAAAAAAAGTAAATAAACAAATAAATTTTAAAAATAAATAAATAAATAAAATAAAACACTGGACAGGAGGCACTAAAATAACAAACATATAAATGGAAGAAAATAAAATTTAAAAACATAGAAGAAAATAACAATCAAAGAACACCAGCATTATTTTAAAAAACAAATTATACCACAGGGAAAAACTTGCATAAAATAAAAAAAAGTCATCATTGCCATTCTTTTTTTTTTTTTTTTTTTTGCAGTTTTGGGCCGAGGCTGGGTTTGAACCAACCACCTCTGGCATATGGGGCCGGCGCCCCACTCCACTGAGCCACAGGTGCCACCCATCATTGCCATTCTTATGGTATCCTTGAGGTCTAAGTTTAATTTGTTCTTTGTGTGTGTTTTTGTATTTGTGTGGGGACATGTGTGGATAAACATAACAAATAGTTTTAAACAATATCTCACCTCTGTTGGATTTTGAATTTTGCGTAACTGAATGCCAGTAAGTTTTTCTATTAACTAGAAAAGATAATGAAAGTAGCAGGCCTATCTTTGTCTAAGATTTTAATAAAGCATTGAAAACTATAATTTAGCAAATTATGGTTCTTTGTCTCGTTGTCTCAAAATGGGATTGCAATTCATATTGAAACTCTCTCGTCATCAGCATTTGCTTTGCTAACTATTCAAGGAGCTCCTCTCAGTGAGAACTTCGTAGGTTGCAAGGACAAGGTGGTGTCAGATGTGAAATAAAACCTTCTTTGTCCAAAGCACCTTTCCGTTTTTAGAAATCATAGAGTATAAGCCTCTTCCTTTCTTAGATGGTAAAACAGAAGGCCATTGAGATTGAATATTTTTCTCTGAGGACATGTAGTGAGAGAAGAGAAAATACAAGAAATATTTATTGGGTGCTACTTCTTAAAATTCATTAGGAGCTGCCTCTTAAATCCTTCTTATCAATCAGGTATTATGTCATTTTGTCTCCACAAAAGTTCTGACTTGGCACGTGTAGCACAGTGGTTATGGTGCCAGCCACATACACCGAGGCTGAGGGGTTGGAAACTGGCCCGGAACTGCTAAATAACAATGACGACTGCAACAAAACATAGCCAGGTGTTGTGGTGGACAACTGTAGTCCCATCTACTTGAAGGCTGAGGCAAGAGAATCATTTAAGCTCAAGAGTTGGAGGTTGCTATGAGCTGTGATGCCACAGCACTCTATCCAGGGTGACATAGTGATACTGTCTCAAAAACAAAAAAAAAATAAAAAAAAATTCCTGTGGTGTTTTAATGTCCCTATTTTAAAAATATGAAAACTAAGGATTAATGAGTTAAAATAACTCATTCATTAATACAATGAATAAGTTTCTGAGCCAACTTTCCAGCTGACCCTTTGTCACCAAATATTATACTGTCATACGTGGTGCTGAAATGAAGTTTATTATTCTACATAATATATTCTCCAACAAAAAATGCAGCAGCCTTTTTCATTAAAATATGCATTTCAGCTTTATAGAAAAACTATTTGGACCATTTATCAGGCAAAGGAAAAATACTTTATTTCTTCAAAGATTTCTAAAACCCTTCCCATAAATAGAATCTTTATTTCTTTATTTTTCTCTATACTAATATTAATCTTAATTTTAATTTCTTCTCTGTATTTTTGAGAGTTAGGTGGACAGATTTTTCAGTAATCATTTTCGGGATTTTAATAACCTCTGTGCTATTAAATGCTTTCACAAAATATATCATGCTTGACAGAAATTATCACAGCAACTCTGATGAGAGGGGAGGGTGGGGAAGGGGTAATGGCAGGCTCTGACAGAGGTAACTGCCTGAGAAGGAGTACAGCTCGCTGCTCTGAGATTAGAGAGAAATTAATCCCTGGGTTCCCACATGCCTGGCTTTAAGGAGCTGAGATAAATTCAGCCATCTAATGAAGTGATTTTGCAGTGGAAGGCAAACTGCAAGCCATGATTCACCTGCACTTTTGAATGCCTGATTTTATGTAGAACTTAAAGTAGATGACAGATTGGTCATTAAATGAAAAACCAGAGGCTGTGATTATTGGAGTGAAGGAGAGTAACATACGGTGGAAACTATAGCATCTTTAATTATTTATACCATGCTTAGTCATTGATGCACATGTAGGTTCACAGTCCCCGAGCTTTGTGCCTTTGTGATTCTCTCCAAGCCTCCTATCATGCCATAGATCAAATCAATGCATTCTGAGCCATAAATGGTGATAGTACTTCCTTTCTCTGATCAAGTTCAGCTCATGTTTGAATAATCTTTGCCAAAATCCTAGGGCTGGTGTAAATTATAGAAACAGTCTCTGTTGAGAAATAGGTAAACAAAGCTGATTACACAAGTGATTGGAAGTTTGGAGGATTATAACTGTGCATTGAAAACACAGGAAGTCATTAAGTAATCTACTATGACAATAAGATTATTTATAATTTACAGTGTAAAAGACATGAGTGGAATGAAGATCAGATTATTTATATAACTGAATCACGAAACCCCTTACTAAGTGTGAATGTACGTGTACTGAAGACCAGAGGGATCTTTTAGCGGCCTCCCACCTTTTAGTGCCTGTCTTCTTCCAGTCCTGTGGACAGTGACTAGTGTCTTCCAAAAAGGAGGAGCTAATACCTCCCTGTTCTGCTCCAAATTACTCTAAACACTGTTTCCATTCATCAGTGGGTAGCCAGAGTTGAATTCATTTTATATAAAGATTGTATATACATATATTCCACATAATCTTTATCACCCATAGAAGGAAATACGGATTAAAGCAAATGCATCCCGGGTGCTTTTTTTATTTATTTGTCCCTTCCTAATATTCCTTCCTTTCTTTATTGTTCTCTTTTTTTTAAAACAAACTTCCTTTTCTTGATTAATTCACCCTTTTTGGTGGCTATCTATTGCATATCGACACAGCTCATCTAAAACTAATTTGTTGCAAACCAATACAGATCATCTAAAAGAAAGACTTATTAAGATTTATTAATGTTCTCAGATTACACGTGGTAAGCATTCATACCATCAACTACATCCAGAAAAACACATCACAGACCAGATTTAGAAATATGGGTATGTATTCATCATGAAGGAGCAGAGGAAAACTCCACAGTCATATACACCAGCATAGCTGACCACCAAAGGGACTGTAAGAAACTGGTCAACATAGAGAGGTGGGCAACATAAGGAACTAAGCCTATCCTACTGATACACACTTTCTTGTTCAGTCTACATTACAGAATATCATAAGAAATCATACATATGCAAAACATAGTAAACTAATATAAAGAACAACGCATCTACTGTGTAATCACTCTTTCTGAAAAACGAGTCAGTCTTGGTCTGTTTCTTATTTTTATTATAAATCTCAGGGGAGAAAGCACTCTCAACACTGGGTAGCTGCACCATTCAACATACATGGGCATTTTTCTGCAACAAATTAATTCAACTGTATTATCAGACTCCTGACATCTTCTATCTTCTGGAGTCTACAATTTCTGTGTCATTCTTATCTGTTTCTTCTACTTCCTCGACTGTTTCATGCACTTTCACCCCTTTTTCAGCTTCAAGGTGCTGCCCATATTCCTGAGGTCACAACCGTACTTCACTCACCCTCTGTTTCAGTCATCATATCTCCATCTCTGACTAACCTTCACTCTGACTTTCCTGCACCCCTCTTAAAATTATCCCAGGTTTTTTCAGGGATTATTAAGGAAAACCTTTGCATCTCAAAATTCTTAACCTAATAACCATTGCAATGTCCCTTTTGATAGCACATTTACATTTACATTTACTGGGGACTAGGCTGTAAATATCCTTGGGAGGCCATTATTCTGCCCACAACAATAACTATCATCATATTAGTCACTTAACTGAATTGAAAGAAAGAATAAGTCACAAACAGTTGTCGACATGGATTCTCCTGTTGTTATTGTTAACTCATGATATACTTCAAACAATCTGCCCACCTCAGCCTCTCAGAGTCCTAGGATTACATACATGAGCCACCATGCCTGGCCCAAGATTTGTAGTTTTACAACATGTTCTGCCAAATTCTCAAAAACTCTTTTAAAGTCGTGTTCCACATACCATTTACTTGGGAAGATGCTTAGGTGAATTTATATCTTTGAGTTACATCTTGCCTCATAAGTATAAAAACTTCAGTTTAAATGTTCATTCTAAGTTGCATTAATAGGGTGTTTTAGAAATAACAATAGGTTGTGTTCATCTCTAAAAATTATAAAATGACAGTATGCAGAATTATCTTAAGAATAATTTAGTAGTTAATATGAGTTGTTTCATGTTAACTCATAGTAGTTAATATGAGTTGTCTTAACAAAGATTCTGAAACTGAATTTTTGTTAGAGCTTAATATCTCTTTTAAATGAACTTGTACACTTACGGAAAATAATATAAAGAATCTTTTAGGTTTCGGTGTGTGACACACCTTTTGCAGGTAAAACAGAATTATAAGAGGGACTTTGCCTAACAAATGCAATCAGTGTAACCTTATTTCTTGTACCCTCAATGAATCCCCCAAAATAAAAAAAAGGAATATTTTAGATACTTTTTGTATTGACTAATACCTTCTAAACCAAATTGTCCTTATGTTGACATTTTGTAATTAATAAAAATTTGTTTTTCTTCTAAAATTGCTGAAAACGTTTAGACAGAAATATATACACTCACACATACATATTATATGTATGTATGTAATAATGCAAATCTATATTTGTACAGTATTTCATACTTTTAAAAATTCTACAAACTCTCAATTTAACCCCAATAGTTTTATAAGTATTTCCAATGAAGTGCCAATTGCTGAAGAGCTTCCTTCTACAGCTACATTGAAATGCAGTTCACTGTTCCTAATTGTTGAGATGATTTGCTAATTGCAAAAGATTATCCTTCTTTGAAATTATTTTCTGCCCTTTCTTTAAATGTAATAAATATCAAATTCTTTCCCCCATATTAGCAATATCTCAATAGGGAATCTCCATGAGTGTTTTAAAGTAGCTAGTATCATTTTGCATAATGTATGCAAATAAACATGAGCTCATTACTTCATAATGAAACACTTCAATAATATAAAGTGTTTATAAGAAGAAGAAGAAATGATCTAGAGAAACTAAGGGTTAATTTGTATATAATGACTATGGTATGGGGTGAAATATATAACTTCAAATTTGATTGAACTAGAATTCTTTCCATAAGCTTAAGACTTTAACAAAAAGTTCATTTGGAGAATGCAAATTGATTCCTCATTGACTTCTCTGTTTCTTTTCCCTTTTTTCTCCTTTTATTTGGAAAGAGAATTTTGTAAACATTCCTAATGCTTGTTTACCAAAACTGATTCTAACATATGTGTCTGCTGTGGTTTAAAAAAGTTTTAAATGCACAGAGTCCTTAATTCCAACATTAGGAAAATACAATTTTATAACAAAACACCTTAGAATATTTAAAGCAGCATATTCAATATACTAAAAGAACTTCAATTTTCAAGTCAAATGGTGATTTTCATATGTACGATTTTTTCATAATTGTTTTATGGATACTGAATGGTAAACCACACACCATGCTGAATAGGAGAAATCTCACATTTAAACAAGAAACTCTCATTGATGCTTAATTTTCTTACTATTGCATTTAAGTAGCTACATCTCATCCAAATGAGAATTGGTTATATTCTATAATTTGTGTGGATGGCTTTTCTACCTTAGGGCACTTCTTTTGTCAATTATCTTGGGTAAATCTTCAAAATTATTACACTAAATTCAACAGAGATTGAATAAAAACTATTACTTTTCTTAATTAACAAAGATTTAAAAATGACATTGTAAATATCTGTGTTGAGTATAACCCAATACCTAAACATTCAACTGACAAATATTATAAAAGTACAAAGAACATGCGTTACACTTGTGGAATAAAAGAAAGTAAAAGAAAAGCCTTATACCAGGAATCTGCAAGCAGTTGCATTGTTATTTACTTATTTATTTATTTGTCCAGGGCTGGGTTTGAACCTGCCACCTCTAGTATATGGGGCCAGTGCCGTACTCCTTGAGCCACAGGCACCACCCAGCAGTTACATTCTTGAAAGACTCTCTAGTCTCAACATAACCTCTTAAATATAACTTCATATCCCTTATTCTCATAAAACCAGTTAGAGTTATTTGGTGTTCAAGAAGGGTAGAAAAATGAGAACAAATATTAATAATTTTTAAAAATTTTCTGTATCAGTGATGTTTTCTATGAAGGCTAATTATCCATTAACAAGAGTGTAGGACTGTGTATCTTCCTGATAACTGTCATTAGGTGAAAAAAATAATACATTATGAAGTTTGCTTCCCTATGGATAACTTCAGATCACTTCTTAATTCTTTGTACAACCCAACCATAATCTCTCTTATGTAGGGACCCTAATGAGTATTATAAATTCTAGTAATCCCAGTTGAAAAGTAGTTAATTGACAACAGAAGTATGCATACAGTCCTAGTTAATAATGTTGCTAATCCTGTTTCCTGCATTTGATTAAATGTCCTCTTTGGCTAATAGATATTTTTATATGCAAAATGATAACACACCACAATCACTGATGCATGATCATCCTCTACCACAAAATATTCCAGACTCTACTCTTAGTGCTTTAAATATATTATCTACAATCTTCATAAGATCCCTGTAAAGTAGCTGATTAAGTGTCATTTAGCTAGAGAAGTAAATGCCAGGTTTTAGGATGGAAACCCACGTCGCCATGGTTCCGATGCTTTGCTTTTTTCCTTTTCACCATCGTTACAGATAAGTTCTCACTGAACCCGGGATAAAAGCAACACTGTTCGTTAGATGTTTGAGGTGCAAAGAGTGGTTAGGGATTGTTTCTGCCTCCGAGGAATTTACACTCTAGTTAAGGAAACGAGGCACATGTGTAAAGAAACATCAACATAAGAGGGCATATCTGAATTGTTTTTGTGTGGGTGAAAAGAGGTCAAGTCCACACTGAAACAGATCACAGAGAGAATTAATGAGAGGATGCTGCTTTCACACCACACGACACGATTGCTTCACGACATCTGTCTGGACAGTATAGGTTGGCGGGAAATTACACGCCTAGAAATAAACAGCAGGCTAGATGAGCTGCCTAGCTTGTCAGCTGTACCCTCAGCCCCTCCATCAATGGCTCCTTACCTTTCCGCCGTGCTCAGCTGGGCCACCTGGTCTGTCTCCACTCTTAGGAGCCTCAAACACACTCCTCAGCTCATCCAGGGCGATGGAGAAGCGCTCAATCCTGCGCCGGCCACTCAGGGAATCCTCCTTCAGCACTTCAGGGGGGCCGTGTTCCCTGGAGTTGTCGCTCTTTGCCTCAGAACTCTTCTTTACAGTCTTTGAGCTCAAAATTTCCTCTCCGGTACTGCAGGGCAGACTTGAGGAATCCGGAGGTTCAGGTGTTGACAACGTCTCTCCTTCAGGCTCAAGCAATTTGCTTTCCCGAGGCTGGAGAAGGGTAACACGAGTGACCCCGGGACCACGCTCACTTCTCTGGTAATCACTGGATTCCCATTTCTGCCTCAGGAGGTTCAGGGAGCCCTTTTGCATCGGGAACATGGAGGGTTCCGGATTACCCTGCAATATCAGAATTCCTATCATCAAAGATGCCCTAAGGTGTCTGAGTCATTTTCAAAACACCCTACATAGGAGTACCAGCTTTGGGGGTTGTGCCTCAGTGCAGAAATCCAGCTTTGCTACATAATTTCTGGCACTTAATTTCACTCCACAAACTTAAATCACTTAAACTAGAATTAAACAGATTAGAATTTGACTATTTTGTACAGACATGGCTGTTTAAATATAAAGTGACAAAATTATGAAAACATGATTTTCTTCCCTTTTCCTTGTGTCTAAAATCAGCCAACCATCATTTATGATAAAAACTTAGACAATGTTAATTCAATTTTTAGTAAATTCTGAAAAAAGGGAAATTTAATAAGTCTAACAAGAAATCAAAATGGTTCATTTGTTGCCGAAAACAGTTCAAAAATTCCATTCAAATTATTGGTTTCAGGAAGCGTCTTACTTCAGATATAATAGACTAATAGGTAACAA
The DNA here is from genome assembly GCA_963574655.1 of Perodicticus potto. NCBI lineage: Eukaryota > Metazoa > Chordata > Mammalia > Primates > Lorisidae > Perodicticus > Perodicticus potto. The sequence goes on from CAUYRH010151126.1 coordinate 10,274, forward strand.
TTATTAACTTTTTGCTGTAAGGCAGATACTCTAATAATGGTTTTATTTTTATGATGACTTTAAATATATACCTCATTTTAATTTAACATTATCACAGTGAATTAGTTGCTACTATTATTACTATTTTGCAATTAAGAAAATTAAGTAGAAACCTGCCCAGGGTTCTGAGTGACAAAGCCTATATTTGAAATATATCTGTATAACTCTGAATCTTCCCTCTTAACCACTGGAATACAATTTCTCTTTGGTACGTTAAGTTTGTAATTCTTATCTCATTGTGAAAATGATTGGGATTCCTCTTTGTTTTAGAGTTTTGTAGTGAGTATGAAAAATTTCAAATGGCACAAAATATTCACTAGAAATACACACACACATACACACATGTAGACATACACATTATGGGCAATCAGAGTTATACGCTAGCATGAATATTTGCCAAAGAAATAGCTACTTTCTGGGCTAACCCAGAGATTCTGGACTGTAAAAATTTGGGGCTCCAAAAAGTAAATTTTTCTTTTGGACAGATATGTGTTTTCCTGGAAAAGTACAAGCATAGTGGGCATGGTAAAAATGGTAAAGAATATCTCTTTGATGAAGGGTTAGAAGTAACTTAGGAGAACCACCTAAATAGTCCCAGACTTTATGGACTGCCAGCAAAATTATGAATAATGGTTTGTGCACTGGGACTCAGTGCACACATTAGGTTAATAAATATATATTAAAATTTTTTTATTTTCATTAAACAATACTTTCCCTTAAATGCCAGGTGGTATTTTCTACTATGATCACCTTTATTTTTAAAGAAAATGTTTGATAAATTGATTTGATATATTAATGATGTGTGAATGGTTCATGGACTACTGGATGGTGCTATTCTTACAGTAGGAGTTCAATCCAAGGTTGGGTTTTACTTATAATGTGACCTTGAAAAAGCTTCATTGGTAAAATATACATCATGTCTTTATTTTGAGGAGTAAATTAGATAGTAAGTATAAAACTTCCAGTGTGTAGTAACAATCCTTCCCAGGATTGTCAATTCCATTCTCACCTCTATCTCTAGCTAGAACAACAACATTTTAATCACTCAGATAGTGATGCTACACATGGCATCCTAGATACAAGTGCTTGGGAGAAGAAAGTGGGTATTCAAAGATAAAAATCCATAGGCTAACCCTACTAGAAAATTTAGCTTTAAGAATATTGCTAATGAATGTCTTTGTCTTAATCACTTATTACAGAAAGTCTCAATAAAACAGTAGCACCAAGCAAGACTGGAATATTGCTTTGAAAAACTGGTCAGCATATGTTGAGAATTTAACCAGCGTATGCTATTAACGTCTGCATCTCATGTGTAAATGACTACGGAAAAGATTTTATTAACAGGGGAATGGTTGAGACACTGTCACAGCTGGCAGCAGTGACCTCATGAGTTTATTTAATGAAAGAATTGTTTCAGAGCCAATCTCTCAAAGTTGGGAAAAGAAAGCGGAGTGGAAGCAAGACTGACAAGTGGGGGACGTGGGAAGCCACTTTCTCCTATAGAAAAGGAAATCCTCATATATTGAACTAATTTGGAGCATCTGCTCTGGAGCTAGGTGGAATGGACAGGTTTTTCCTCACTTTCTCCTACAAAATACAGCACCCCCCATCCCCAGAAATTATGTATAATATGAACAGAAGAGAACTTTGAAAGGAACAGAGAAAGCAAACTGCCTAGGGCCCTTCAGACTTGAGGATCAATATGACTGTGAATTTCCTGGGTTTTCCTTTTGCTGGGAAGCCAGTAACCCAGAAACCACAATAGGTGCGGACGAAGAATATTCTCGAGAAAAAGATTGCTTTTTCTTGTAGCCAAGGAAGCAGGAAAGGGCAACCTAGAATGGCAGAAAACTTTCAGACAACAATTGCCACACCCGAAGCAAATACCACAGCCAAGGCAGAGCGGCGAATCTAAGCTTCTGACTTCTTATGTGCTCCCTCCTATTAGGATATCAGAGAACACTGAGCAGAGAGCCGGCATGTTCTTTTCAAATTTCATATGAAAGACTTATAAGGACTTATTTACATTGTATTTATTTTTTGTTTCAGATTAATATGGAAGTACAGACAATTAGGTCACATTGTTTGCATTTGTTAGGTAGAGTCAAAGTTGTAGTTGTGCCCCTCACCCATCAGGTGTGGCTTGTCCCCTTATATTGTGCCTGTTAGGTGAGAGAGCACCAATCCCCTCTATCTTTTCTTTCCCTCCACCCCAATTGAGTTTAATCATGCATTCCTCTTGTGTGGGTGTCCACTAGTTTCATATTAGTATTGAGTACAATGGATACTTGCCTTTCCATTCTTGTGATACTTTACTAAGTAGAATGTTCCTCAACTCCATCCATGTTAATACAAAAGATATAAATCTCCATCTTTTTATGATCGAATACTATTCTACGCTATACATATACCACAGTTTTTTAATCCATTCATGGATTGATGGGCACTTGGATTGTTTCCACATTTTGGCAATTGTAAATTGAGCTGTAATAAATATTCTAGTGCATATGCCCTTATGGTAAAATGATTTTTTTTCCTCTCGGTAGATACCTAATAATGGAATTATGGGAGCAAATGGAAGGTCTATTTTAAGTTAACGGAGGATTCTCCATATTTCCTTCCTAAGAGGCTGTATTAAGTTGCTATCCCATCAACAGTGTAGAAGAATTTTCTTTACTCCACACTCTCTCTAGCATCTGCAGCTTTCGGACTTGATAATGTGGCCTCTTCTCACTGGGGTTAGATGATATCTCAAGGTGGTTTTGATTTACAGGAACTAGAATTTTTATTCTTCCCTGATGGTCATAAGGCCATTCTGGAGGACGGGAGCAGAGGCCATGTGAGATCGCTGTTCATCTGCCCCATGTAGTAGTATCAAGACATTTTTTCTCTTTTTCCCAATTCCCATCAGAGGACAGAGTTAGTAGCTACAACTTTCGCCATCATCCATTGGTAGTGAGGACTCTCATCTGCCAGTGGTGGCAGTGGAGGCACACTGAGATCCTAAAAAGGGGGCTTTCCCCTTCCCAGCCAGTCAGGTTGATGTCAACAGGTGAACAGTGGGGAGCTTAATATCCTAGCTCCACCCAGCAGTAAGTAAGCATCCTTCTCTGAGGAGCCGAAAGCAGCCAACTGGGGATGCTGGGCTTCCACACCAATTTAGTGGTAACTAATCAACTCCTTCCTTTATCTTCAGAGAGATTTAAGTAAGATTCAGAGTACTGTACCATAATTGGACAAATACCCAGAATACAATTAAGAATCACTCATATAAACACCAAGAGAAATCTAAACCTGCAGGCAGAAAAAATCAAGAGATACTAACACTGATATGACAATGGCACAATCATCTGACACAGATTTTAAAGTAACCATCATAAAATTGCTTTACTGAAGAAATAAGGCCATGATTAAAAACTTTTAAAATAGAAGGGCTTAGCAAAGAAATAGAGGATATAAAGAAGAAACAAATGGACATTTCAGAATTAAGGTAGACATTTAAAAACATAATGGTCTCAGCAGAATGGAAATGGATAGAAAGAAAGCACCAGTGTCCTTGAAGATAGAATTATAGAAATTACTCAATCTGAACAACACAGAGAATAGAGTGAAGAAAAGCATAATAGAAACTAAGGGAAAAGTCAGACTATAAAAAGATCTAAAATTCATGTCTTTGGAGTTCCAAAAAAAGAGTAAAGAAATGGTAAGACTGAAAAAGCATTCAAAGAAATCATAGCTGAAATCTTTCCAAATTTGGCAAAAGATAAAAATCTATAGATCCAAGAAATCGAGTTAAAATCCAAGATGTTTATAATTTAATTTTAGAAAATAAAACAAACAAAAAAATCTTGAAAGCAATGAAAAAGAAATGACACCTTCCCTAAGGGAAGAACAATTTGAATGACGGTAAGTTTCTCATCAGAAATAATGAATACTAGAAGATAGTGGCACAATATTTGAACAAAACAATCTTTCAGGAGTAAAGAAAAAGACAAAGGTATTCTCAGGTAAAGGAAAACTAAAAAGAATTGTTGCTAGCAAACCTATCCTAAAATGCTGGCTAAGGGATATTCTTTAATTACAAAGGAAATAATAAAAGTGGGAATCTCTGAATCTCTGGAAGGAAGAAAGAACAGAAAGAGTAGATTCATGGATAAATACACTACACATTCTTTCTCCTCTTGCATTTTCCGAATTATATTTGATGTTTGAAACAAGAAGTATAATGTTGTCAATATTGTCAGATATGGCTGTCAATATAGAAAGGAGTTATTTAATACAATTATATTATAAATCAGGGAGGGAAAAGGGATAAAAGAGGTAAGATTTTTATACTTCATTAGAATTGGCAAAATGCTAACACTAATAGACTATGAGAAGCTACGTGTATATAATGTGATACTTAGAGACACCACTAAGAAAACAAAAACTATCCTATGTGAGATCTGTGAAAAAATGCTATAGATAAAATACGTTCTAAGAAAGAATTAAGTAACTCACAGATAGATATGAAACATAAAAAAATATACACAGAATATAAAATCAATGTCCACAAATAAGTGGCCTTTGTATACACTAATAACAGCCAAGATGAGAAGCAAATCAAGGAAACAATTCCCTTCACAGCTTCAAGGAAAATGAAATACTTAGGAATATGCCTAACAAAACAGGTGAAGGAACTTTATGAAGAATATTATGATACTCTCAGAAAAGAAATTGCAGAAGAAATTAACAAATGGAAGAATATACCATACTCATGACTGGGAAGAATCACCATTATCAAAATGCCTATCCTACTCAAAGCAATCTACAGATTCAATGAAATCCCCATCAAAATATCAAAATATCGTATGTTGAAGAACTGAAAAAGAAATAGTACTTCATTTTGTATGGAACCAGAAAAAATATATAGCCAAGGCTATCCTTAGTAATAGAAACAAAGTTGGAGGCATTACCTACCAGACTTCAGGCTATACTACAAGTCCATGTAATCACAACACCATGGTATTGAGACAAAAACAGAGATATACACATGTGGAACAGACTGGAAAACCAAGAAATGAAACCAGTCTCTAGTTGCCATGTGACCTTTCATAAAGCAAACAAAAGCATATGGCAGGGAAAAGAATCCCTATTCAACAAATGGTGCCTGGAGAACCAGATAACCACACTAAAAGACTGAAACTTGACCCCCACCTTTTATCACTTACAAAAATTGACCGAAGATGGATAAAACACTTTAATCTAAGGCACAAAACAATAAAAATCTTATAAGAAAGTGTGAGGAAAACTCTGATGACCTTGAACTGGGGTAAGATTTTATGACAAAGACATCAGCTGCCATTGTAACAGCCACAAAAATTAACAAATGAGACTTAATTAAGCTGAAAAGCTTCTGGACAGCTAAGGACACAATAAGTATACCAAAAAGACAACCTTCAGAGTGGGGAAAGATGTTGCAGGGTATGAATTTGACAAAGGGTTGATAACTAGAATGCAGATTAGTCTGAGTTCTCAGATTCTACAGAGAACTCAAATTAATCAACAGAAGAAGATTGAACAATCTCATCTACCACTAGGCAAGAGACATGAGCAGAACCTTCTCTGATGAAGACAGACAAATGTCTAACAAACATTTACAAAAATGCTCATCATCCCTGATAATCAGAGAAATTCAAATCAAAATCTCCCTGAGATATCACCTAACCCAGGGGGAATAGCCCACATCTCAAAGTCTAAAAGCTGTAGGTCCTGGCATGGATGTGGAGAGAAGGGAACTCTTTTACACCATTGGTGGGACTGCAAACTAATACAACCTTTTTGGAAGGACATATAGAGAATCTTCAAAGAACTCAAATTAGACCTCCCGTTTGGTCCTGCAATCTCATTACTAGGCATCTACCCAGAAGAACAACAATCATTTTATCATAAGGACGTTTCTACCAGACTGTTTATTGCAGCTCAATTTATAATCACCACAATGTGGAGAAAACCTAAATGCCCACTAAACCAGGAATGGACTGACAAGCTGTGGTATTTGTACCATGGAATACAATTCAGTCATTAAAAAGATGGAGACTTTACTTTTTTTGTATTAACCTGGATAGAGTTGGAACACATTCTTCTTAGCAGAGTGTCACAAGAATGGAGAAGCAAGAATCCAATGTACTCAATTCTAATGTGAAGGCAGTAAACGATCTAACACATACCCTTGTAAGAGAAAAACTCAAATCAATTCAATGTGGAGGACAGGAGGCATGAGAGAGCAGGGAGAATGGAGGAAGGAAGAGGTTGGCTGGTCATGGTTTATGGCACACCTCTTGGGGGTGAGACAATTATATGAGGGACTTACCTAACAAAATCAGTGTAACCTAATTGTAACCTCAATGAATTCCAAACAATAAAAGAGAGAGAGAAAGTGAGAAATATACAATAGAGAAAACAAAAAGAAAACTAAAGTGGCAGACTTACTCTATATAATTTCAACATAAAATATAAATTGTCTAAATACAAGGCAGAGATTGCAGGGTGGAGAACAACATTAACTATACACTAGTATTATGCTGAATGTAAAAAGCCTATCTCAAACAATCATTTACTACATGATTTCATTTGTAAAACATTCTTGAAATGATGAAATTATAAATATACAGAACAGATTGGTGGTTGTCAAGAGTTGTGTAATGTGGGAGTTGGGTTGTGTTTCACTGTAAAGAAGTAGCACAAGAGAGATCTATGTGGTGATAGAAGAGTTTTGTATTTTGATTATTGTGGTGGTTTAGGGATCTACATAGGCGATAAATGGCACAGAAGTATATATAAGTACCTTATACTAATGTCTATTTCCTGGTTTTTATAATGTACAATAGTTATACAACATATAATTCTTAGAGGAATCTGGATAAATGGTATTTGAGATTTCTACTATCATTGCAAATAACCAATTCACTTCTTATGAATCAGTAATTATTTCTAAATAATATGTGAAAACTAAATAGATAAAGCAAGTGATTTGTTAGTCACTACTAGACATTTTATTCCACTGTGAAAGAAGTTGGTAAAAACAGGCAGTGGTACCAGCATTAATATTGTGCAATGACATAGGACAGCAAAGCCCCATAGGCCAGAGGTCACCCTTGTGAGTGATAAGCAGCACGCCCTGGGGGTGATCAATCTATAGCCTCTCAGTTCCAAGTGCCTCCTTCAACATATGCTCCAACACGAAAAAATGAATCCTTTTAATCATTTCTTATTTAGATTAGCACAATATTTAGATACCTCAGTAGAGAACACTATAGGGAGAAAATTGCAAGAAGCAACAACTTCCTAAAATTGCCTGCCTGGGCCAGGTGTTAGCAATTATGAGTATGAGAACAACCAGCAGAACCTGCCATGAGTATAGAACAATCTTAAAGCCCGGGCCTTGGGACAGCCTTCCCTTGGATCTCTCTCAAATGACACATCGGCCTATACTCTGGGGGGTCACATGGGGAGCTCTTGTTGACCTGTAAGCCCCTGGGTATCCTGCATGCTGCCTGTCTCTGGCCTATGGAATAAGCACAGAGCTGGTGGTCTCTTCAAGCTCCTGCACACCTGGGTGCTCTGGATGCTCCTTGTCTAGAAAGGTGCTTCTAGTCCCAGTGCCCATCTTGGCATCAATTGCTGATTGTCTGCTTGGGCTGCACTCAGGAACGTGGTCTAGCGCTGTCTCAAAATTCCAGACCAGCTCTCTCCTGGCCAAACCAGCACGCTTCTCTCGGCTTTATTGGATTGAACCACACTCTCCAATGAGGTCTGGACACCTTGCAGGTTTTTCTTTCCCTGCTTGCTCCTCAGTTCTAGGCTACCATATAGACTTCCCTTGTATCTGATACTAACTCTTTTTATCATAGTTGTTAATTCTTTGCAATAATTTCTGTTAAACTTACTGTGTGCTTCTATTTCTGTTCAGACTCGGACTGCTATAACACTCTTGCTCAACAAGAGACGTGTATTCTCTCATTCCAACAGTAGGTCGGGCTGACCCGTGTTTTAAGTATTGTCGGTGACAGTACTACTGTCCCTTTCTCACCATTTGTGTTGGGGTGTGATGTGAGCTTGGAGAGTCTCTTCTTTCTCTGATCCCTGATAAGGGAATGGCAAACAATGAGGCAGAGAACAGCATTTCCCCAGTTACACTGAACAGTAGCCTGGCAGGATGTTCATCAGAAAACAATATAGAAAGAAGTACATGGACAGTTAAGTTTAAGAAGCTCAATATATGCCCCATTCTGGGAGAATTACAACATGCATTTCCGTATTAAATGTTGAGAAAATTCTTTCAGAAAGAAAGAAGCTCAAGGGCAGTCATGCATAGCTTAATAATGGGATACATTCGGAAAAATGTGACATTAGGTGAATTCATTATGCAAACATCATAGAGTGCACTTGTACAAACTAGACAGATAGCCTACTCTACACCTAGACTAGATGGTATAGCTATTGCTTCTCGGCTGCACACTGTATAGTGTGTTACTGTAGTGAATACTGTGGGTAATTATAGCACAAAGGCAAGTATTTGCATATTTAACTATATCTAAACGTAAACAAAGTACAGTAAAAATACAATATGAAAGATTAAAAATGGCACACCTGTGTAGCAGGACTAGAAGTTGCTCTGAGCAAGTCAGTGAGTGAAGGCAAAGGCCTAGGACGTTACTGTACACTACTGAAGACTTCATAAACACTGTGCACTTAGGCTATGCTGAAATTACTAAAAAATTATTTCTTCAGTAATAAATTAACCTTTGCTTTCTATAAATTGTTTACTTTAGGAACTTTAAAAAAGTTTTTAAAATTTTTTGACTGTCTTGTTAAAAATGCTTAGCTAAAACCCAAATATAAAAGTGTGCGATGGTATGAAAATATTCCTTTCTTTATATACTTACTCTATAAATATTTTTCTTTCTAAAATTTTCTATTTATTTTCTTTACATAATTTTTTTTTTATCAAAACTAAGACACAAATTCACACATTAGCCTAGGCCTACCCAGGGTCAAGATCACCAAAATCACTTTCTTCCACCTCCACTTCCTGTGCCCCTAGAAGTTGTGTAGGGGTAAGAACACACAGGGAGCTGTCATCTCCTGTAATAACAACACCTTCTTCTCAAATATATCCTGAAGGCCCTGCCAAGCTTACCTTTTTTTGTAAGTAGATGTAGTAAACTCTAAAATAATTTTTTAAAGTATGGTACAGTACATACTAGGCAATAGGTATTTTTCAGCCTCATTATGATCTTTTGGGACCATCATCACATAGGCAGACCATCACTGAATGAAATGTTATCATGCAGTGTGTGACTGTATTTTAACACTGCTCTGATTTATTTGATCTGGGAACTTTTATCATAAAGTGTCTATGGCATCCTTGTTTTTCTCTTCTATCAAAACCATTTTGATAAATGTTGACATAAGGCAAACATAACTACTTACATAAGTCAAGCCAGGGTTTCCTACTAACTATGTACACAGCAGTAAAATTGATTCATCACTTAGTAATCAATGGTATAACCTCAGTAAAATCACCCGTCTCACTTAGATGTGACTTAGAGAAACTTTGACAAAGTATTTATGTTAATCATTATAATTAACAAATAATGTTTGGGGTATTTTTATTTTATTAAAATTAACTGGCTGTGTTAAAGATCACTTGATACGCTATAACAGTTTTGTATAAAATGAGAAAACTTTCCCAGTATTGAGAGAACTGCATAAGCCAGAATCTAGGTATTTACAGAGGATAAGAGCTGCATATTTTCAAATAATGTTTCAATAGTCACTTAATTAAAAATAAATCTGATCTGAAATGAAGACCTAGAGGGGGCTCTCTAGGCAACTCTCAGTCGCCGTGCTGCACAGGCTGCCAATTGGTAACAACATCTCCCTGTTCCCCACTCAGGGAAGGAAACTTTGGTTTACACATGCTTTACTTCTGTTCATTTGGTCAGAGGCCTGTTCGTGGAGGGATTTAAGTATGACCTAATCTAGCCACCTTGGAGAGCAATGTTCAAGAACAAGTTAAATTCAGGAATTTTGGTTTTTGGTGTTCTCCGGCAAGTCGGTGCAGTCACTGAGTGAGGTATCAGTAGACTGAGTCATTGAGATTGAAGTGGTATCAAGGTGGAATGAGATATAATAGGATGAAACTAAAAATTCCCATGCAAGGTATAAGATTAACTGATAACCTAAAACGAAGAATTGTGGCATAATACAACCAATGTCTGCATTTCAATAGAAATGTTTTGCATTGTCTTAAGACACAAAGTACGTCTAACTAAGAAAACGATGCATTTTTCTTTATTAGGGGTTGATTTTGATAATTTCCATAATTTTCAACTATGATTACCCTTTCTCATCCCATAGGATTTAATCACTCCTTTGTTATTTTAGTTTCTTGCATGTTTTTTCTCTCCTGCCACAGGATCTTTTCAAATGCTATTCCTTCAGCGTAAGGATGCTTTACTTCTTTACTTTCCTGTCCTGCTGGCATCTGTTAAATAAACTTCTGTTGTCAGCTTAAGGCATGACTACTTCAGAGCAGCATTCTTGACTTAGCCAAGGTGTCAGATCTTACTATTTAAGCTCCCTCACAATGACATCTTCATTGTACAAATTGTCACAAGCACAGTTTCACATTTGCTTGTATGGCTATTTATTAATGTCTATTTCCCAACTTGAAGAGTTTGTGAGGGCAGGGTACATGTCTACTTTTGTTAAGTAGTTTATCCTCAGCTTTTAACACAGTGCCTGGCATAAAATTGGGGCTCACTTAATATTTATTAGGTAGAGGTAGTAGTCCAGACCTATAAAATTAGGTTTTTACTATAAATCACCATATGTAGAAAGATATTTTTTCTTCAATATATGGAACAATATTTCTCCTGGACTTTACTCAGATTCAGTGTATCTTAGAAAAGACACAGAAACATTTTTAATAAGTACCTGAGGTGGTCTGAAATCCTTATTTTCAGGATTAATATAATTATTAATATTATTAATATCACTAATTATTAATATTATTATATTAATATCATATTATATTACTAATATATTGATAATTAATATATTTTTCTTATGTCATAATCATATTATATCACTATTGTTAATATTAAACTAATATTATTAATATATCAATAATTAACATATTATTGATAATACTATTAATATATTAATAATTGATAAATTATTAATGTTATTAACATATTAATAATATGTTATAATATACAGAGAGAAAATTTGCCAAGATTTAGTAAATATACATGAGCTGACATTCACATTAGGATTGTAAATACTTTATTTCACGTTGCTGCCAAGTGATCTGCTTTTTGCGAAAAAAATATCAGGTCCACAGAGGAAGAGTTTTAAGCAAGGAAAGGATAGAAAGCCTTTGTCGACACGAAGCTGTCAAGGCATTAATGACTAGATTCTTACAAAAGTGTTCACGTATCTTGCAATCTCTGTAATTATAAGAATCATCTCCTGCCTCTATGGTTATAACATTGACTTTATGTCTCATCATACTAATAATGTTATGTTTGTGGCCTGTTGCATTAAACAACAAGAACAACAATGATTTACCTGTCAAGCACACCAATCGGCTCAGGGAAAAATTAAATCTTTGAGTAAATCTTGGGGAGAAGAAAAATTACCAAATGCTTTCTCATTCCCCTGAAATTCCCTAAAGTCAAATTTTATACAAGCTTTGTAAGTACTCTCATATGGTTGATTTACTAAGATTTCTTGTAAGTCATAACTATTGTTTCTTGTATTTGAAGACATGCGTTGGTATAAGAATGTTTCAAATATAAAGCATAGTTATTTATCAACTCGAAGCAGATTTCCCAATCTAAGAAATATAAGATTAGTACCAAATGATAGTGAGTGAAAATTCTAAGCAGCCTGATATATGGAAAGAATGACAAAGGCATTGATATTTTTGATCTGTATTTTTGAAAAGGAACATTTATCTTGTAACAATAATTTAATAGAAGAACATTCTTTCTATGCAAATGTACCTTGCAAGATTTTAATAGTCATTTTAAGAAAAGGAAAAACCTAAAGTTCAAACTGAGGGTAATGTTTTAATAAACTATGATCTAGATGCACAATGAAATTATGTAGCAATTTGACATGGTAAATATAAAGACAATACAGAAATATTGAAATAAATTGATGGCACAACTTCAGGCCAAGAAGTACCCAGAATGAAATGTATTTCACGATACAAACCCAAAGTATTTTCTTAAACTAAAATAATTATGTTGGTGTATTGGGATTTGAGGCAGTTGGCTTTCCTACACTTTTAAAGTAAAAACAAATACTATCTTTACTAGCATTGATTTAAAATGTCTACCTCCTCTCCCTGGAGAATAAAATAAATCCTGTTAAAACAATTGTTGGTTTTCTTGGTATATTTTAAAGTCTCTCAACAATTACTCTAATATTTATAGCATCAAATTCCAGTATTCTCACTTTTCACTAAGCAGAGAATGACCACCACTGGAGGTAATTTAAACCCAAGAGTCAGTTTACTGCAGTCATCTCTGTTTTAAATTACAGCACTACCAGCACTCTCCAGAATCAGCATGAGATCCCTCTCTTTTCTCTCGAGTGGTGTTTTATTTACTATATTTATATTACTTCCTTGAAATGATACCTGAGCCTGATTATGAGTGATGTCATTTTCATCACTTTAAAAATTGTGACACCCTATGTTTAGTAACCCATCAAAGCTTACTTATTTCAGAAAAGAATACAAAATTCAGTTCCAGGAACTTGAGAAGTCTCCTTAACAAACTTTCTGTGGGACCATGGATAGAAGGCCTTTTGCGGAAATTTGCAGGAAGGGCCCCCCAGATACAGGCAGGTGGAGTCTACAGGAAGCTGTATAACTGTGTTTCATTCTATGCACTAGTTAACTTGGAAGTTCTGAAAATGTAGCATGCTGCAAAAGGCCTAGCTTTCATGACAAAGCTGTTTCACAGAACAATTTTAGTAATACAGCAGTTTACTTTTTTTCATGAAAGATCATTTCTCCCCTTTCAATCTCATTGTTTCCATGGTGTCTGTCTGCTCTCTTGCCTCAGTACCCACTGTCTTTCTGTCCATTATATTAATACTTCAGTGATCAGAACATCTCCTGACACCCTTTAAGCATGATTATAAATATTTTTTAAGGTATCATATACCAACTTTCATACTAACTAAATTAGGAAATATTTTTTGTTCATCAGAATGAAAGCTCTATCAACTTGAGAATTTTAGAAAAAACGTCAGAATAGAATAAAAAGTTACTGTTGGATGAACCTTTTGGTAGTGGACTCCTCATCTTTGAAAACCACAGCATGTTCCTGAAAGGGGAAAATATTTTGCAGTATGATTGTAGCATCCTTTAGAACAGTAGCTACTGATCCCACCAAGAAGGCAAAACATAAGAAGATCTTGAGGTGTGTCAGTATCGGTGAGCTACAGTTTCAAACTACAAAACAAAAGGTTTCTAAGATCCTGCCAAATTTGTGTTGTCACTAAGCCAGATTCTCTGTCAAAGAAATCCTCAGTCTTGCAACTGTAGAAAGCGAGTTAAAGTTAGGTATATACATCAAACTGGCACATTCTGACGCAGGCAAAAATCCCAAAAAATCTACTTACAGCATTAATAGTGGCGTAATTTAGTGCATTTTCTATTTTAGTTACATTTGCTGTTACAAAGCATTCAGAATTTTTATTTTGATAGAGAAATATTTTCAGAGATCATTTCTTTTTTTCAGGAAAAAAAATTCTAAAGGCAACAACTAACAAAACATAAACATCTTTTGAGGATGTGAAAATATTAATTATTGTTGACAGATAATTTCTTCATAACTACCTGATAAGAATATTAGAGAATTTAGTTAAAAGAATCAAAGAAATGGCATTTTCAATATTTAAAAAACAACTAACTAAAGCTTTATTATTAAATGTTGCCAATTATCTTAATTTTTCTTGACTATTCTGAGATTATCAAAACAATTAATTTTCTTGCCAAAAATATACCTAACACAGGACGTTACTTAATTTGCCACTAATAAGACACATGCATAATTTATATATGTGAAGAAAAAGTTAGCAATAATGCATTTGTTTATTATTTTTCTTGTATCTCCTCATTCATATTTATTAAGCAAACTGACTAAGGCACCTTGTTAAGACAAGTTATTAAAAGAATTTATGAAGTTGTGTATTTGCAATAAGCTTATCTTACCGCCATGTCCTTTTCTGTCATGTTTCTGTCCTGTGAGTCGGCTACCACAGTCACGTATCCATGAAAGGATAACACAAATTTAACAGTTCTTTAACTCACTGATCTCATCTAACTAATGAACATCAAGCATGATGGACACACGTCGCCAGGGAGCAGTTACAAGACACCAAATCTCTCATAGCTAGCTCGAGGAGCTACATTATTTAGTAAGCCATGGAAGAGAGAAGTGCACCCTCGACCATAACCCCTGCTTGTGCTGGTACTCAGCTTACAAGTTTGCTGGTTAAAGGCAGATTGAAGCAGCTTCTGTTTCCAAATTCTACAGGAAAATAACCAACCCTCAGTAAAAGGACTTATGTTACAGAATACTAAGAAACTGTCTGCAGGATATAGATAATTAGTATTTAACCAAAGACGATTTTTAAAAGTATTTTGTGGATTATTCCAAGCAAACTATGTACAAGACAATATCTATTGTTTAGGACAAAGCTGATGGTCTGTCCCATGGGCAAGTTTCCTCTGCCTTCGCATACAGAATACATCCGCAGATAAACAAACCTTCAAAACTTGCTCTTGTGAAGTTTCAAACACGAATCTCAATGTTAACAGTGACAATAAAACCAAAGTTTTATATTTTACTATAGAGAGGTGCCAAAGGATTAGAAAAGTGGAGGAAACATAAAAAGGTACAGCCTTTGCTTCCTCAAAAAATTAAACACACAACAATTATATGTATAAACATACAGCCAAAACATTGAAAGCATCGAAATCAGTCTTTATTCAATAAACTTAAAACAGATACTTGTAGAGCAATGGTTATAGCAGCCTTATTCCCAATGCCAGAAAGTGGAAACAACTCAAATGTCCATCTTTGAATGAACAAATAGACAAATATACATCCTATGGAAGGTTCATCCTCAAAAAGAAATAAAATTCTGCCATACGCTACGACATGGATGAACCATGAAGACATTATATGAACTGAAATAAGCCAGTCAGAAAATGACAGATATTGTGTGATTCCACTCATCTGTGACACCAAGAGTAGTGAAATTCATCAAGACAGAATATTGGATAGTGATTACAGGGGTGAGATGAGAGGGGAGTTGTTTTTTGATGGGTTCAGAGTTTCAATTGGGAATGATGAAAAAGTTCTGGAGATGGATTGTAGTGGTGGTTTCACAATAATGTGGTCACTGAACTATATAGAGATACTCAACTTTTAATTGGGTTATGTCCCAATAAATGCATTGCAAGTTGTAAGTATGGTAAGTTTAAAATGCATTTAATACATCTAACCTACCAATCATCATCGCTTAGCCTAACCTACCTTAGACATGGTCAGAAGATTACATTAGCCTACACTGGGCAAATATATATCTCACCTGGAAGCCATTTACTATAAAGTGTTGAATATCTCATGTAATTTTTTGAATATGGTACTAAAAGTTAAAAATAGAATGATGGCATGAGTATAAAATCAAAACTGGAAGTGTAGTTTCTATGAATGTGTATCATTTTCATACTATCATAAAATCAAAAAATTATTTGCTGAATTATTATAAGCTGGGGGATTATGCTTAAAAATGAGTGAAATCATAAATTTTATGTAATGTATATTTTTACCACAATAAATCAACTGACAAACCATACCACTGGAAATTATGCAACTAGAGGTGAAAAAGTGTAGAATACTGGCTGGTAAATGACTGTTGTAATAAAATATATTATAATAGGGCTTCCTAGTGAAGAGAACTTTTGAACGTGTTGAGTGTTAAGGGCTCCAATCATTGGTGTCTCTCCCTTCCCTCCTCCAACACACACAAATCAAGGGGAAAAGGAAATGTACTTCATTATAAATATAAACATTGTTCATCTGAGACATGGTAGTAGAGAGAACCAGAAATTGCCACATTCTCTCAGTATGGAGGAAAATTAATATATAACACTTTCTTTCCTTCAGCAATGAAAAAGAATAACAAAAAAAAATATCGAATCACCTTCTTATTCAATAAATGAAGGAGACAGAGACTGAGCAGGGTGTAGTTAGGAGGATGTGGTAATATCAACTGTCACTTATGTAGTAGCAAAAAATACAAAACTGGGGCTTACCACACCAAGATTGTTGCTGAATGTTTTCTGTTCAACCACCAGATAGCCTTGAACTGTAGTCTCCTTGAGGATAAAATGAGACTCACAATGCCTTTCTTGACTTGACGTTTTTCTATGTATATGCTATTAAAGAAGAAAAAAACTCTGAAATTGTTGTTTAGATGACTTATTAGAGGGAATTTTAGATGTCAAAAGTTTTTCAAAATATCAAAATAATCTCTGTATGTAGTAGAGACTTATTTATTTTGAGAAATAACCTGAGAACTAAACTAATACCAATCAACATACACTTAAAATTTCCTTCAATGGTGGCACATTAATTTTGAATTTACAAAACTGAATTAATTTTTAACTTTTAGTGGAAATAAATTATCTATTAGGAATGGATTTGATTTTCAGAAATAAAGTTACACAAAGACAAATCATTAAAATGGAATAAGATGGGCATAATGCATTATGCTCTTAGAAAACTCCCACAAATGCTAAGCTGAGGACCAGCTGTCCAAAGATAGTAAAATCCAGTTTTCCCTTGTCCTCTGAGGGCCTTGGTTTCTACACACACACACACACATATACACACACTTTAAGGTATTTGGAGTCAAAAGAATATGTCCTAGTCCATTTCTGAAGGCAAAGGAAATAGCAGAAAGTATGGAAAAATATGACTTTCTAAGAATTCAAATTCTTCACCTTTATATATTTAAGCCCTTAGTCTGAATGGTAACTCCCTGGATATACTTACATGGTAATAGGTCGAGTTCTAGAAGGATTTATCTACCTTGTGCTCCATCAGATTTAGATTCTGCTCCTTATTTTGGAACTAACAGGTTAATCTGTTCCAGATGAATTAATGGATGCTGTTAAATTAGCTATTCTCATTTTTCCTTCATGTTTTGGGGGTGTGTTTTAACCCTAAATCAAAATTCACTCACAGTCAAAATAGAACATCCCAGAAGAAATGAAACATCTAGAAAAATTTAAATATTCCAAAGACAAAGAGTATCTCCTTTACTGCTTCCTTACAGAAATGTACTTTGCTTTGGATAGTTTCTCATGGGACACTATTTGGTCTCTCTGAGGTAATCTGAATCCTATTGTGACACTTATGAGCTATGTGGCTGAACTATACTTTTGTCATCACTGAGCCTCAGGGTCCATGTATATAAAAATAAACCTCCTATCTAAGTCAGTCACTTGTGGGGGTTTAGGCCACTTGGCATTACTATGTAATGATAGGTACGTGGAGCTCATATTCATACCAACTGACCAAATTCCAGCTCAAACACCGCAGAACATTAGATGCATTATTCAATATATGTAAATATTAGCTTTCTCACTTGAAAATGAGGATGATAATAGTATCTCCAACCACACTCTCATGAGATGAATAAAGTAAATGAAATCTTGTTCATAAAGAACATGGTTTAGAGAGTGAGGTCTATGGATCCTAGCTTTTACTAGTAGCATTTAAGTGTAGTGACTAGCACCCCACAAGTACTGAAAAATATCAATTTTCTGTTCTACAAAATATAGAAGCCCCCATTTCTGTGATAATCTGATTTTATTTTAAACTATATATTATTTCAAATGAGTTTGTTAAAAGTCTCCTCAGAGTCTATAATCCCACAATCTAATTAACCATCCAATTGTTATTTGGACTTCTAATAGCAATTTACTCCCATCTGGGTTTTTATATAGATATAATTCAGTAATATTCTACTCAAGACAATGTGGCATTTTTTGCATAAATGAATTCAATGGAAAAATGCATTTTATTGTAGTATTGAAATCTTACATGCTTAACCCATCAATTTTCAGACATAAAAGGGACTATACATTACATAAGTAGCTATAGCATTTAGCCAGTCTTCACAAAAGTCTTATTTGAAAGCTTAAATTATAAGGCAATAGTAATGTGGTATTTAGAAAAGATACAGTACATAGAAGGTTCTACAGTGAGGCTTGTATTATAAATTTGCCACCTTTTGAACTACCAATTCTGGGGTTTTATAATATTTTTTTCACAAGATCGTCAAAGTCAATGAAGAACAATTAGCACAACATCTTTGAATGTAATAAGGACTAAAGTATTCTGCTATATTAGAAAGACTAAATGCAGTACTTAACTTATTCCCACTCTGGGAGGGTTAAAAAAAAAAAGAAAGTACAAGATAACCTTAGAAATTATAGACCTGTCATCATCACTACTTACTTGGAAACTTATTGAAACATATCATCAAAAAATCAATTTGCAAGCACCTAGAAAATCATGGGGTACTGGGTAAAATCTGTTGGCATTGTGAAAAATAAATCCTGTCAAATCAACTTAATTTCTCTCCATGACAGAGTGACAAGAACAGCAGATAAAGGCAACTCGATAGAAAAAAATACATCCTGACCAAAGTCAGGAAATTCCATATAGGACAGAGAGAAAATACAGTTCAGGGGACACTGCGTCTTTATCAAGTCCTCCTGCTGATGACTTGTTGCACTAATCTGGCAATGATCCTCAATTGCAATACTGGACAAGCAAGGTGACTGGATTGATATAAAGATGATAATGTTCAAGACCGAGTTGTGGCAGGGTTGAATTCTAATTATTTCTCACCAAAAATTATAAATAATTATGAAACCCAAGTAAGAATCATAATCATTTTGCTATTTATTTTTAAAAAGTAATCATGCCTTTGCACTACCATGCCTCTTTTCTTGACCTCATTCATTTATTAGATTATAAATAACAGGTTAAGGATTCTTTACTGGAAAGGGTGTGGAGAGCCATAGAATCCATAGAATGTTAATAGCAAGATTTGAAAGAGTTGGAGTATTTCCTCAGACATGGATTTGAAAATAATTTTCATTTTATACGCCAATTCTGACTAGTTTTCAGTTGTTACCTGAATAGGCTTCAGAAGTTGCATTAGAGAGATATGATTGCTAAGTGCACCCAAAGTACACTGACTATTCAAATTGATGGGGTAGAAGATTTTCCCCATTCTCAAATGAGAGAGGTTATAAGTTTTTATCATAACCTAACTACAGTATACTTGTTTGATTTTATAATAAATCCATAGTGAGTAAACATTCCTGAATATTCATTTATTCATTCCCAACTAGGCTTTGATAACTTCATTGGCACCTGAATTACAGACTTTTTCCAGGTTTCATATACAAATCTTATCCTTGTAAACCTACCTGGTTACTGAAGTCCAGACTCTACTGTAATGAATGTACAAGAGGAGCCTTCCACAGAATAGGGTCTTAACAACATTTATTTCTGTTGGGTTCTGTTAAGTCATCTAGTCTTGACATTTATTTGATGCTTACACTTTTTCTCTAATACATCTAGAAATGGACCCTCCAGCCTGGGCTAGTGCTTTATGGCAAGAGACTGCCTTTGTTTACGTGTTTATTCACGTGACACCCACTGAGATTCAGGATGTCCTGGAAATAGTCACCAGTATTGAATTAGGTTCCATGCAGTCTTTGTTCTCCAGAACTGTAAAGTTTGGTGAAAGATTGCAATGAATTAATCTCTATCATTCATTCTCAAATGTGCCTTGTGGGATTTATGGAAGTACAGAGCAGGGCTTTTGAGTTAGCTCTGATTTTACAAAGTGTTTATTGCATTAAACCCCAGGTATCTCTGTCACTGTCGTTGAGCCTGTGTTTAGCCTTGGATCCATTCAGAACAAGCCCAGTCTTCCTTCCACGTGAAAACACCTTTCCCTATTTGACGAAAATCCTAATGAGGTCTGTAGATTTTCTTCTTCTAGCCAAGGAAACTATCCCCAAATGCACCTTACTATATAAATGCTCTGAATTTTCTCAAGTCATCGTAGTTCTAACCTGCCTACCACCTACAATCAGTTAGGCATGTGCCCTCTTAGAACTTTATAGATGTCACTTATTTCACTCCCTTTAGTAGATTGAAAAATCTTAAAATACATTTAATATTTTGATTTATTTTTCATCTTCTATACATTTTGCACTGAGCCAAAATAATTAATTGGAAAGGTTTTTTTTGGAAAACAAATATATGATATCAGATTTTTGAGAGTGCACAGCAATTATAGTGGCAAGTATACATTCTTAGGTAAATAAAACATATTGAAATCTTAGAAATTCTTTTTTCTTTTTTGAGAATGCTGTGTATTTACTGGCATTGTTTCAAACTAACTGTAAAGTAGATCACAACAAAATATTTAGCAAATAATATCAGCTTGACATGACCCTAGTATTAAAGCAGGGTCCTATAAGAGTTAACTATATTCTGAGAAGCTCTACAAGTGAAAGAAAGGACCAGAGGCCAGTTATAAACAATTTAAAAATTAATTCAATGTTGCATATAACCAGTAAGGCAATAATGGTACATTGTGGATGAATAACAGCCTTTGAAACACAGAAATTTAGCACTAGAGGTTTTGATAGAAGCACTGCAATCAAAAGCCCACATTGTCTTGGTCATAAGAAGGAAAATGACTTCAAGTTCATACAATTAGTGACACAGAGAGTAGTAGAAATTGCCAAGGCTGGCCATAACATTTCTCTCAGCTTGATTAAACTTTAGAAAGACTTCTTACTGACTATGGACCCCTGACTCCCTTTCATTAGAACATTTACTTATGAAAACTTGCAATTGTACAATATATTTGTAATTTCCCTTTATAACAATATATTTTCTCCAATTTCAATATCAGGTGTATCCAGATCAAGTAGAATGATTTTGAAATATTTCTTCTTTTTTCTATTGTCTATAAGATTCTATTGTCTATAGCTTGATAAGATTCTATTGTCTATAAGATGACCTGTTTTCTGAAACTCTCTTTTACTTTTATTTATATAATATGGGTTGTCTATTTTTTGAGTCTTTGGAAAAAAATAAGAAGTTAACTGATGACTTCATACTGAGCCTCAGAGTTAAAGCATTCTATAATAGACATACTTTCTTTGACAATGTGAATGTTTCTTTCTTTGCATTATTATTAATATTGCTTAATATTTCAATGCAGTAATTGTCTGCAATCAAAGACAATTGATTTCTTTTCTGAATGTATTTATCTTCGTTCATTGTTTACAAGGTTTTTGTTTCTAGTCCTTATCTTAAACATTGTTATTGCTATTAAATTTTAAGCCTTTTTAATTCTGTGGAGGCAAAAGGTGGAAACCTAATAAACACATGTATATATAAAAATAAAAAAAAAGACTTGCAATTGTAAGTTATTTCTTTGCTTCTCTGTGGTATAAACCTTCTTCCACCTTCCACCTGTAAGTTGCCAATCTTACAACTCAGGAAAGTCTTTCTGGAGAATCTGAAAGCCATCCCTTTGAAAGGTAATCAGAAATGATAGCATTTGTTCCTCTCTCCCAGTCTCCATGGGAGGGCAGGAGCCCTGACTTGCAATGAGAGAGTCAATTAATAATCACAAATGTTGTAATGACGTTGTCCAGCCTCCCATCTGTTATCCTGCAGTACTTTTCACTAGCTCACCCAAGTGTCTAAATCTCCCCCAACTCTTGTTTCAGCAGAATTGTATTCAATCTCTCTCCTCTATAGACAATACTCTTGAATAAAGTCTTCCTTACCTATTTTTAACTTATCCGGTGTAATTTTTCTTTGACAAAACTTATAGCTTCAAAATGTAAAGCTCTTCTTATAACACCTTCTTCCAGTTCACTGCAGTTATCATGCAGAGGGCAGGGGGAAACAAGATAGTCACTACTTTCTTTGTCCTGTAGAATACAAATCATCCTCCCAGGAAAGTCATTTGTAAATTGCAGAGCTTCGATCTTAAACTTCAGTGTGCCTAAGATTTTTTGCAAATGTAGTTGTCAAAGTTTCATTATTAGAGATTCTGATTCAATAGTTGTTATGGACTAGATTGTGTCCCCTCAAAATCCATTGATTGGAACCCTAAACCTCAATATGACTGTATTCAGAGTTAAGGCTTTCCAGGAGATAAGCTAACTATAAATGGAGTCATGAAAGTGGAGCCCAGTCCAAAAGGACTGGAGTCTTTGTAGGAATAGGAAGAGACATCAGAAGCGCACGTACATGGAGGAAAGGCCGTGTGAAGGCACCAGGAGGCAGCCGGCTGCTGCAAACCAGGAAGAGAGTGGCCATTAGGGAGTGAGTCATGCTGACTCCTTGATCTCAGACTTCAGCCTCCAGAACTGCCAGCAAATACATTTCTGTTATTTAAGCCACCCTGTTTATGGTATTTTCTTATGGCACCCTCACCAGATGAAGCTGGATCCTCACCAGGAATCCTTTCAAGGAAACATACTGCCTTTCTGCTTCTGCAAATAAAAATACTGAGTTTCAGAGGGAATTATTTCTAATTATAATAAAAATAATACATGGCAGACAGGAATAGAACATAGTTTTCTCGGCTCTGAGTATAGGACTGTGGTGAAAGTTTGGTTAGGAATTCTTAAATTGGCTCGGCGCCTGTGGCTCAACGGGCTAAGGCGCCAGCCACGTACACCTGAGCTGGCAGGTTCCAATCCAGCCCGGGCCCGCCAATCAACAATGACGGCAGCAACCAAAAAAAAAAAAAAAAAAAAAATGGCGGGGCGTTGTGGCGGGCACCTGTAGTCCCAGCTACTTGGGAGGCAGAGGCAGAAGACTCTCTTGAGCCCAGGAATTGGAGGTTGCTGTGAGCTGTGATGCTACAGCACACTACCCAGGGGGACAGCTTGAGGCTTTGTCTCAAAAAAAAAAAAAAATTCTTAAATTATGTGTTATATTAATTTTAGAGAGACCTATGTGTGTTTAGAAATCAAAGCATGTATTTTAAATGACTTATTAATAGGGCCTTTTGCACTTGACCCTTTAAATGAATTCCACAAGTTTAAAATCTTTTTGGAAAAGGATCTTTGCCTAAATAAACCTAGTTAGTATGTTTTCTAGGTTTTCCAGCATCCTCTGAGTTTTGAGCAACTCCTATTTTCTTAAACTCTATTTTTATTGGCATCTGTTTGTTATCTTTTAAACCAGACGTCAAAGAGAAAAACATAAAAAAAAAATCTATTTTCATTGCTCTGTGTATTAAAAAGAAGTCCTAAGGCTTAAAAAATATATAGTTGAATTTAACTGATGCTGCAAGCTGAGTAAAGAAATTTTGCTTTTAACTTAAGAGGGCAAAAGATTTTTAGAAACTCTCAAGCTATACTTTATTACTCTTTCGGTTGCATAAGTCCATTAAGGATTTTAATTTTTGCCAACAAATGTATTTAATTAGCAGGGCATTATCTAATAATTATCCCATTGTGTTGCACAGAATATTGGGGTTTGCACTTTTAAAGTAAAATGACAAAGTAATTCCATATTTTAGTTGGGAGGGTAGACTATTGACAGTATACACAAGATTTTCACTTAGGAATATGCTACAGAATGTTTAAGTATAGATCTAAGATTCACACATGAACAATTTTTGGAGGTGGAGATTTTGGATATCTTCTCTATCCACTTCTGATTATTACCACATTGTTTATAAAACATTTTTGCTTCATTACCAATACTCAGATTATTGTACTTAACACTTTTGTCATATTTGTCAATATAGGCCTCAAGGAAAACATGAACTTTGTGTATGAGTGGGAAAAATCGTCCCTCCCCAAACTTTAGCTAAGGAGAGTCTTAGCATCTAAACTAGCATTTCTAAACTAGAATGAGACTTTATTTTACTAATAATCTGCCCCCTTTTCATGACTCCTTCTGCAAAGAATACTAAGGTTTAATCTGAGAAATGTATTTTCATCTCTTTCTATTCCTCACATTTCTAGCCAAGATTGCTGAAAACGCAATGTGGCTCATTGTTCATAATTACTTACATGCATTTTCTCTTTACTCCATGTAATTTGAATTCTAGTCTTGCCACAGCATTGAATTGGCTGTCACAAATTCAAGGTAACCTTTATATTATATTAATAGTATTCTATGAACACTTTGCAGTTCTTACCTTATTGAAGCTCACAGTCCTTAAATTGTTTTGTGATGCAACCCAATTGTTTTTCTTTTGAAAATAATTTTGAAAAATGGTTTGTAAATTGCCAAGTATGTGAATCCTTGCATTAATTACTAAGCAATGCAAAGTATCTATGTTTAAAATAAATGCATTAACAGAAAGTCTTGATGTAAAGGACATAATGGTCTCTACTAATTCCCCTATGAATTCTTGCATAAGATAGGTTAACATCTAGTTAGCATGACTTTGTGAATAGATCAGAATTGCCCCATTGCTTTTTGGTAATTTGCTTCATATTCAGACTACATATCCTTACTTTGAAAAACCTACTATTGGCTAGGCACCTGTGACTCAACAGGCTAAGGCGCCAGCCATGTACACCTGAGCTAGCGGGTTCGAATCCAGCCCAGGCCCGCTGAACAATGACAGCTGCAACCAAAAAATGGCCGGGCGTTGTGGCGGGCGCCTGTAGTCCCAGCTACTTGGGAGGTGGAGGCAAGAGACTCGCTTGAGCCCAGGAATTGGAGTTTGCTGTGGTGCCACAATACTCTATCCAGGGTGATAGCTTGAAGCTCTGTCTCAAAAAAAAAAGAAAAACCTGCTATTGGTTAGCTGTGGAGGTAGAATGCCTTGTTTAAAATATTTTATTGAATAATTATTAGATATAGTGGTCGCTATTGATTCCCCTATGAATTCTTTGAATTAGAAGGGTTAACATCTAGTGAGCATAGCTTCGTGAATAGATCAGCATTCTCCAATAGTTTTTGGTCAATTGTTTCATTATTAATAATCAAAATTTACATCCCCATTTGGATAAACCTGCTATTGGTTAGCCGTGGAGGAAGGTAGGGGGCCTTACTTTAAATATATATTTTTTAAGTTTTATTTAGTCTTTATTTTTTAATTTTTTAATTTTTTTTGCAGTTTTTGGCTGGGGCTGGGTTTGAACCCACCACCTCTACCATATGGGGCTGGCACCCTACTCCTTTGAGCCACAGGCGCCACCCTACTTTAAATATTTTATTGAATAATTACTAGACTTTCTTCTAGTCTCTGTATGTATTAGATGAGTCCCGCCAATTAATGCATTCTTAATGTGAGAAAGTGTAATTTAAAAGTCATAACAATCAGCATTAAGATCCTAGTGGACACAAAGTTCTCAAATTCACCCAAAATGTGCCCTCATCTTCTCTATTTACCTAGCACTTACTTATAAAATTATTATGCTTTATAAGTGTTATAAGATATAAAGCAAACTTCAATAAGAATTTACAGGACTGAATCCTATTTTCTCAGGAGTGTAATTTCTGCCTCAGAGGTTCTCTTTTCAGTAGTTCAGCAGCAAGTTTATTATAGAATTTTGAACTTGCCAAGGTTTCAGACTTCAAAGGATATGACACTGCGCCTCTTGAAGGTGCAATTGGAGAACTGAGGAATAATATACAGTTTGAGTATCATTGCAAACTAACAATTTTGGCCAAACATCACAATGTTTGAAAAATTTAAAAGGGGGCAGAAAAATACCTTTCCATCTCCTTAAATTAATCATATAAATGAAATGATGGTTATAAGAAAACCAAAGTTAGAAATTCTGATGTGTTCTATTTCCCAAAATCATATTTTTCATTCTTTGTTAATAGATATTTAAGTTACCCCATTCCAACTTAACTTTATCTCATAACTTGCCAATTCCTTAAGCTTTTCTGAATTCGTGGCCATCTGTTGTTCTATTTTTGTTCAAGCAGAAAAACGCAAAAATGTTTTAAACTACATCGTGATTCATTTTGCACCTTACTGAAGACTGGCAGTTCCACATTTAAAATGGCATTGTCATTGGATTAGATGGAATGACAGTCAATGGAGCCTCCCTCTATCTTCCTTTGACTTCAGAAGTTCTGAAATCAACATTCCTAGAGCTGCCTGGTTCCTTGAGGAAGATAAAGATGACACTTTTTTATCTCAGTAATTAGAAAGAATAGAAAATATAGGAAACAAACAAACAAACAAACAAACAAAAAAAAAAAAACAAGGACAATGGAAAGAAGAAAGGAAAGAAATGGAATGTTTCCCCATTGTCTGCCTGAATTCCAAAATCAAAATCGATAGGTCTCTTGTCCCAAGCAAAATGCAAAGAAAGTGGGAGAATCGACACATATGGCATTAATAGTTACTACACGCTGCCTAAAAGTTGGTGTATTAAAAACAAAAAACAAAAAACAGAAAAAGGCATATGTTCCTAAGTTCCCAAAGTACAGATAAAAGTAGGATCAGCAAAGACCCAACATATTTTAGTTCACATTATTGACTAAGCCAAGCTCTAAATTTTATTAGCAACAAAAGTAAAGACTAATCCATCAGAGACTCTGTCTGTAGGCCTGTAGAGGAAATACTTCATACCATTAGGTGTGGAGTTCGTGAAATGAAGAAGTCTGAAAGCTTTTATAACCTAAATGGAAAGAATCATAAAAAGGAACACAGAGATTTATCCAGTTTCTTTTTTCTTACCTGCCTTTTCTTTACCCTAAGGAATCTGGTGAACACCCTAGGCTGTCAGACTAAACTAGAAATCATATAGCTGCAAACCTCTTTACTTTAATTCATCTTCCCCAAGCTGTTGCTTATCTTTAGTTTTTCCTCTCATTTTCCACCTCAACTTTTTAACCTCTGTTTGTCTCTTTATCCTCTTGTTCTGAGACAGTTTATCTGTTGTCTGGGCCTCAATCACACAGACAGATCCATCTGGAGCCTTAATTTATGAGGCTTATTCCAGATGTCTTAGTTCCCACTAAACTTTTCCATTTGGAATGCCAAATGGACTCATGGCTCATTTGGTCTTCCCCACCACACTAACTTGTTGTTTGTTTTTTTTTTAACCTTATCAGGTAGTTATCGATTCTGCCAAGAACACGGTTCTTCTTTCTCCCATTTGCAACATTGTTGAGTCATTTAAAACTTTTTATCTTTAAAACTTGGGTGAATTCCTCTCAATGGTTACTTTTCACTTTCATGTTTTCTTTATCATCTAAATCCTAATCCACACGTGGATTCACTTTGCCAACTACCAAGACTTCAATGCCCATTTTCCTTTTCTTTCTGCTCCCAGAAAAAATGTCCCAGAACATTCTTTGGCCAGTCATTCTCCAAGTAGAAACTATTAGTTCTCCTGACTAATAAAACTAGGATAATAAAACAAGGATAAAACCTAGACTCCTGAAGCTGTCAAAGTTTTCTATATTATTATTATTCAAACAACCTCTTAGCACTCCATGTAGTCAATCAAATTTTGTTCTGAGTCTTTAGAATGTGACCCCACTATATGAGGAAAGCAGGCTCATTAGTATTGCTGCTGGAAAGAAGAACCCCAAACTTAGTGGGCTAAAACAAAACATATGTACGGTTTAGAGACAAGATGTACATAATGAGTCTTAGGGAGCTAAAAAGCAAGGTGTTAGTAGGGTGGCCCTCCTCTGGAGGCTCTTAGGGAGATGATATTTCTTCACTTTCCCCAGCTTCCAGAACAGCGTTCTTTGCCTTCTTTGGCTCCTGGTCCCTTCCTTCAAAGCCACAAGTGTTAACATTTTCCAGTCTCTCACCGTCCCCTCCTCTCCTTGCCTTATTCTCTCTAGCACAGTCTGTGTCTGCTCCCTCTTATAAGACATTTGTGATTGCATTTAGGGTTACCCACATAATCCAGGATGTTTCCCCATCTCAAGCTTCTTAATCATATCTGCAAAGTCTCATATATGATAACATCCACACCTTCTGGGAATTAGAGCATGGATATCATTAGGGGCCATAATTCGGACCAGCATAGCAGATAATAGTCTCCACACTGTTTTCAAACTAACTTCTATGCGTGTTTTATAAGTTCCCCCTTCCCTACCCTTATCCAAATCTTAAATGCCTTTCTTCCTACCAATTTGCAACACCACTCATTTGGGAGGCAAAAAAAAAAAAATCATATAATGTTTTACTTAAAAAATATTCAATAGCACCTGCATTGCTCAAATCAATGTATTAAGAACTGTGAGGGATTAACTGTATTAAGAACCTTAAAGATTCTTGGAAAGAGTGCAGGGGAAACACTTGAAGAAATTGGCCTGGGAGAAAACTTTATGAGGAGGACCCCCAGGGCAATTGAAGCAATACCAAAAATTCATTACTGGGATCTGATCAAACTAAAAAGTTTCTGCACTGCCAAGAACACTGTAAGTAAAGCAAGTAGACAGCCCTCAGAATGGGAGAGGATATTTGCAGGTTACGTTTCTGACAAAGATCTGATAACCAGAATCCACAAAGAACTCAAAATTATTAATAAGAAAAGAACAAGTGATTCCATTTCACTATCAGCAAGAGACCTGAACAGAAGCTTCTCTGAAGAAGACAGGTGCACGGTTTACAGACACATGAAAAAATGCTCATCATTTTTAATCATCAGAGAAATGCAAATCAAAACCACTTTCAGATACCATCTAACTCCATCCAGTAAGCATAGCCCACATAATAAAATCCCCAAACTACAGATGTTGGCGTGGATGTGTAGAAAAGGGAACACTTCTCCACTGCTGGTGAGAATGCAAACAAATATGTTTCTTTTGGAAAGAAGTTTGGAGAACACTCAGGGATCTAAACATTGACCTGCCGTTGGATCCTGCAACTCCTCTACTAGGAGTATATTCAAAAGACCAAAAATCACTTTGCAAAAAAGATATTTGCACCAGATTATTCATTGCAGCTCAATTTGTAACAGCCAAGTCATGGAAGCACCCGTCAACCCATGAATGGATCAATAAATTGTGGTATATTTATACCATGGAATACTATGCAGCCTTAAAGAAAGATGGAGACTTTACCTCTTTTATGTTTACATGGAGGGACCTGGAACATATTCTCCTGAGTAAAGTATCTCAAGAACGGAGGAAAAGTATCCAACGTACTCAGTACTTCTATGAAACCAAATTATATTTACTCACATTTTCTTATGAAAGGTAGAACACAACTATAACCTGGATGAAGGAGAGAAATGGAGTGGGAAGAGAGAGGAAAGGGAAGGTTTGACAGAGGGAGGGCACACCTACGGAGCATATTGCAAGGGTACAAGTCAAATCTGTCAAGTGTAGAACATAATGAATTAATGTAACGGTCAAGTAAACTAGGCAAAAGCTCTGCTGATTGGTTTGATGTAAGCATGTCAGACAGCATGAAAAAGTCAACACATTGTACCCCACATATGCATAAATGTATTCATGATCTATGTGTATATGATTTAATAAAAAAAAAAAGAACTGGATGTGGTGCTAACTTCTCCAAGTAAAAGTTTGCTGAAAAAAAGAAACACACATTGAATAAATACCAGAGAGGGAAAAAGTTATTTACAATCAGTATATCTACTTACCTGCTTTTTAAAACCCTCTCCTATCAGGGTTTTGTCCCTAACACTTCAGCAATATTGTTCCTACCAAAGATCACAATGACAGTTATGGTATACGGTAATTTTTGCTTTTATTTTACTTGATTTTTTCAACATCATTCAAGAATGCTCTCTCTCTATCTGGACTATCTGAAGGGCCTCTGTATTTGGCAGAGTTCTCCAGAAAAACAGAGGCAATCAGATGTGTATCTACTTATTTAGAGAAGGGGAAGATATAGAAGAGAGAGAGAGAGAGAGAATTTTAAGGAATTGGATCACACAATTATGGTGGCTGACAAATATAAAATTTTCAGGGCAGGCCAGCAGGCTGGAAAAGAAGGGGAGTTGATGCCGCAAAGCCAGAATACAGTCTGAAAGCAGAATTCCTTCCTCCTGGAAGTTCTTGTCTTTTAAGCCCTTTAGCTGAGTAGATGAGGCTCACCCAAACATGGAGAAGAATCTTCTTTACCCAAAGTCTACTGAATTAAATGTTACTCATATGTAAAATATACCCTCAGACTGACTTCAAAACTGATGTTTGACCAAAACCCGAGTCTCAGAGCCCACCCGAACTGACACAACATTAACCATCCTAGTCTGTATTCTCTTGCTCTCTGAGAGTGGGCTCAGAAATATGGTCTTCATTTTCCTATTTTCTTAGTCCTCATTCAGGTGTTTTACTAAATCTCTGTCTTCACTCTAAATTTTTTAAGTGATGGCTCAGTTATAGGCCAGTCACATTTTTTTCCTTTCTCTATACCCTCATGCTGTGAAAGTAGGAAGACAGGCTGAAGATTCAAAATTATCTTGTTACTAAAAACAGTATGCTGGGCAGGCAGGGACTTCTCACAAAGGACAATTCCTGTAACAATTTGATCAGATATCTGGTATTTCAAAAAACACATTTTCAATGTACCACCAGGGCGTAGAAAATACAAATACTGGATAAATAAACATGCCAGGGAGAAGAGAGACTTTCCCAAGTGAGTGACTAAAGAAAAAGGGAATCAGCAAAACACTTTTTTTATTTTTTTGAGATAGAGTCTCACTATGTCACCCTTGGTAGAGTGCCATGGTGTCACAGCTCACAGCATCCTCAAACTCTTGGGCTTAAGTGATTCTCTTGCCTCAACCTCCCAACTAGCTGGGACTACAGGCACCCCCCAACAATGCCCAGCTGTTTTTGCTATTTTTGTTGTTGTCATTGTCATTGTTGTTTAGCAGGCCAGGGCCAGGTTCAAACCCACCAGCCCCTGTGTATGTGGCAGGTGCCCTAACCACTAGCTACGGGTGACAAAACTTCTAACAGTAATAAGGGCCTGAGAACCCCAAGGCTCCTGGCTATGTAAGAGGCAAGGGAAAACTAACTTCTAAGCTGAGTGCAGACCCAGAATTCAAAACCAGCTTTGGCAAAATAGAAAGACCCTGTCTCTATTAAAATATTTTAAAAGTTAGTCAAGCAAGGTGTTACACACCTGTAGAACTTGCTACCCTGGGAGGCTGAGGCAGGAAGATCATTTGAGTTCAGAAATTTGAGATTATACTGAACTATGCTCAGGCTACTGTACTCCATTCTTTTTCCCCCTGTATCTGGGGGGGTGGGGGAAGTGTTAAGTTATCACCTATACCTTTACAAGAATTTGACAGCTCAGAGACTCTTACATATTCCCCTGGCTTAATTAAAACCCTTCATGGCACATTCTGCTTTAAAAATTAAAATAGGCCAGATGTGATGGCTCACTCCTGTAATTCTAGCTAGCACTCTTGGAGGCTGAAGTGGGTGAATTGCCTGAGCTCAGGAGTTTGAGACCAGTCTGAGCAAGAGTGATATCCTGTCTCTAAAAAAATAGTTGGCATTTTGGTGGGCACCTTATAGCCCACACTACATGGGAGGCTGAGGCAAGAGGATCACTTGAGCACAGGAATTTGAGGTTGCTGTGAGTTATGAGACTAAAGCACTCTACCAAGGGTGACAAAGTGAGATTGTTTAAAAAATATTAATTAATTAAAAATAAAAAATAAATAATGGAAAATTGAAGAGTCTCTCACATGGCTACTGTTCTCCATGATATTTGCTGAGTTCTGGACCTATGTGAATGAAAGGTTAGAGATTTAGGCCAATAGTGTTGGAAACAGAGAATGAAATCTCCTACAGTTTCCTGACATAGGAAATAAAGATATCCCATGGGAGAGAACTTGTCTCAAAATCACAGTTAGCTTTCCCCTTTGGACATTTTCTGGATGTTGAAATTGGATGAAATTAGAATTTGGAGCTCTGAGACAGGAACCCTTTAAGGTCGGTAGTACTTGCTCTTTCAGCCTTTCAGAGTTTAGGAGACAGGTGAGAGAGGATTTATATGCCCTGTCATAGCTCCAAACCAGTCTAATTTATATTTGGATTAAGATGATCATCCCATTAGCCTAATATAATTAACACCAGAAATGTATTTATAGCATATTTTAAATTACAAAACAAAACAAAGAAACACAAAATGGAGATTCCAGATGTTCTCCTATATCAGAGTTAAGGGAATGCTTGCATTCCTCAGCTTGTGACACCTTCTTCCATTTTTTAAGATGGCACTAACAATTTCAAATCAATCTCTCTCTCTATCTCTATCTGTCTGTCTGTCTGTGTCTCATTTTTACCTCTGCTTCCATTGTCATATTTCCTTCCTTCTGGATCCCTTTTATAGGAATTCTTATGATTACATTGTGCTTTCTTGGATATTCGAAAAGAATCTTGCTATTTCAGTACCCATAAATTAACAACACCTGCAAAGTTCTCTGTGCCATGTAAATTAACATAGTGACAGGACTGGGGCTTAAGATATGACCATCTTTGGATGGTCATTGTTATGTCTTCCACAACTATTTACAGCTGATTTTTTAAAAAAAATCACATCCATAGGAAAAAGCAAATAGGGAGGGACAAGATGGCCTACTGGAAGCAGCTTCTGATGGAAGCTCCTGTCCAAAAGGAAAGATGACCTCCAGAAACTGCCCAATTGAGCTGAAGATTGGGAGCCCAGCCCAGGGAGAGAGAGAGAGAGAGAGAAGTGATAACTGCAGGTCACACCTGAGGCGCTGAGACTTCCAGAAACCAAGCTTCAGGCAGAAAAACTGAACTAAAGTTTTCTGCCATTCTAAACTTCCAGAAATCCCTTCCTCCCTTACCTGACACCAGAAGGCTGACCTCTGCTGAGACTGAGGGAGGAGGACTTGAGCAGCTCCCACCCTCCCTATCAGCTGGACAAGGCGGCCCACCAGGTAAGAGACTCAGGGGCTCCACCAAGCTGCTGCCAGCCCCCATGCCAGAGATACCACCAGAACCCCTGCATGGCTCTGATCTGTGCCACACCGGGACTCGGCCCACTGCCTACAGTGGCCAGGAACACTGCCGGGCTTTGGCCTGCCCATCCTGGCTTTGGCCTGCCCAGCAGCACCAGGAACTCAGCACGGACCTCATGAGCCCCAATTTGCACCCCACGGGGACTTAGCCTGCTGCTAGCAGCAGCCAGGAAGTCTGCTGGGACTCCCATGTGGTGCCATTCTGTGCCCCACAGGCCTTGGCCTACGCCAGAGACCCCTGCCCAGCTCGAAACCATGCCCCAGGCCCACCACCCACAGCAGCCAGGAACTCCACTCTGACAGGACCCTGCATGGCCCCGAATGGCACCCTGCCAGGCCTTGACCCACCACCAGCAACAGCCAGGAAGTCAACAGGGGCTCCCTCCCCCAACTGATCTGTGCCCCACCAGGCCTTGGCCTGCTACCCATCGGTAACCTGGCCGGGCTCCGATCCATACCCCAGGCCTGCCGCCCACAGTGGCCAGGAACTCCACTTGGCCAGGAATCTCACAGAGTCACACTGACATGCGCTGGGCCTGGCCCCCTGCCAGCAACAGCCAGGAACTCCACCAGGACTCCAGCAAGGCCCAATTGGCACTCCACCGGGCCTTGGCCCACCACCAGCAGTGGCCAGGAAGTCCACTGAGACTCCCACCAGGCCTTTCCCTGGGGCCCACGGAACCCTGCTTGGCTCTGATCCATGCCCCAGGCCCACCACCCTCCCTCAGGAGCCCTGCTCCCAGCCAGAGATTGCTGGAAGCATGGGCTCCCTTTGCAAAGGTCATGGTGCCCCATCCCACACCCTGCTGACTGATCTGGGCATGCCACATTCCGGAGCTGCTCCCACAGCCAAAACTCCCCAGGTGGGGCATTCCCAGAGGAGCTACACAAGGTCAATCCCTACAAATATCCAGCAACAACAGAGTGATCATGCTGGGGTCTAATCTAGGAGAGAAACCTCCCCAAATCTGAGGACGGTCATAGGCAACAGGGAAAAATAATCATGAGGTGGAATCAACAGAAAAACTCTGGCAATATGAATAATCAGGGTAGATCAACTCCCCCAAGGAACGACAAGATAGATACAGCACAAGATCCCTTGCATAAGCATATGGCTGAGATGTCAGAAATTGAATTCAGAGTCTGGATAGCAAATAAGATCAGTGGAATGGAGGAAAAGATGGAATTAGAATTTCAAGCAGCAATCCAAAAGATGACCCAAAAGATGTCTCAAGAATTCAACGAATTCAAAGACAAAATGACCAAAGATTTGGACACATTGAGACAAGAAGTTGCAGCCCTCAAAGATCTGAGAAATACAGTAGAATCCCTCAGTAACAGAATGGAGCAAGGAGAAGAAAGGATTTCTAACATGGAAGAAAAACCTTCTGAACGCTCCCAAACTTCCAAAGAGGAAGAGAAATGGAAGGCAAAAATGGATCATTCTCTCAGACAGCTCTGGGATAACTCAAAGAAAACCAATACTCGCTTTGTAGGGATACCTGAAAACGATGAAGTGGTGTCACAAGGCACAGAGTCTCTTCTTTATGAGATGATGAAAGAGAACTTTCCAGACATGCCAAGAGATTCTGAACTTCAGATAGCAGACAGTTTCAGAACCCCACGACTCAACCCGAATAAGACATCCCCCAGGCATATCATAATTAAGTTCACTAAAGGTAATATGAAGGAGAAAATTCTGAAAGCAGCCAGACATAAGAAATACATTACCTACAGGGGAAGAATATTAGAATAACTGCAGATCTCTCTGATCAAACCTTTCAATCTAGAAGAGAATGGTCATCGACTTTTAATCTCCCAAAACAAAAGAACATTCAACTCAGGATCCTGTACCCAGTTAAACTGCATTTCATTTATGATGGAGAAATTAAATACTTTAACGACATCCACATGTTGAAGAAATTTGCTATAACTAAACCAACTCTCCAGTATATTCTCAGACCTATCCCCCATAATGACCAGCGTAATACTCCACCACAAAAGTAAACTCACCCAGAAACTTTTAATCAAATTTCAACTTCCACAATGATGAAAGGATTAAAAATGTCCACTGGACTTTCTAAAGATTTATCATTGTTTTCAATTAATGGAAATGGTTTAAACTGTCCTCTAAAGAGGCATAGGTTGGCTGACTGGATACAAAAACTCAGGCCAGATATCTGTTGAATATAAGAATCTCATCTTACCTTAAAAGATAAATTTAGACTCAAGGTGAAGGGATGGTCATCTAAATTCCAGGCAAATGGAAAACCGAAAAAAGCAGGTGTTGCAATCTTATTTGCAGATACAATAGGCTTTAAGCCAACCAAAGTAAAGAAGGATAAAGACAGACATTTCATATTTGTTAAAGGTAATACTCAATATGATAAGATTTCAATTATTTATATTTATGCACCCAACCAGAATGCACCTCAATTTATA
Organism: Perodicticus potto; assembly: GCA_963574655.1. Taxonomy (NCBI): domain Eukaryota; kingdom Metazoa; phylum Chordata; class Mammalia; order Primates; family Lorisidae; genus Perodicticus; species Perodicticus potto. The sequence goes on from CAUYRH010151126.1 coordinate 45,879, forward strand.
AGAAAATCTCTAATAGACATGAGCAACTTTATTTCCTCCAGCTTCATAGTAGTTGGAGATTTTAACACTCCTTTAGCAGCGTTGGATAGATCCTCCAAAAAGAAGCTAAGTAAAGAAATTTTAGATTTAAAAGTAACCATTCAACAACTGGATTTGACAGACATCTACAGAACATTTCATCCTAATAAAATTGAATACACGTTCTTCTCAGCACTCCATGGAACATACTCCAAAATTGATCACATCTTAGGTCACAAGTCTAACCTCAGTAAATTTAAAAGAATAGAAATTATTCCT
>CAUYRH010151127.1:0-13449 GCA_963574655.1 Perodicticus potto
AAAGAAAGAAAAGAAAAAGGAGGAAGGAGAAGGGGTGGGTAGAAGCAACTGTTGGCCAAAAGTAGAAAGGCACAGAAAGAGGGGGACGGAAGCAATATAGGTGTACAGTAGGGTACTTTGACCCAACCTTAAGAGCCCCCAACCTGTGGGGGTGCCTGGTTGGGTGATTAGGTCAGCAGCTCTTTGCCAGCCTGTTTTGACACAGTACCCCACCTCCACCAAGTAGAGAGGGAAGACAAAAATGCAATAAATCAGATCAAAACAAGCAAACCAAAAACTTTACAGGATAAGATTGGGGAAAAGAACAATTACTATCGGTAGAAACACTAGCAAAAAATAAAGTCTAATTGTTGAAAAAGGCAACAATGAAAAATTATATTTAAACTAGAAAAATGAAGCAATAAAAAAAGAAAAGAAAAAGCTTTTTTTTTTTGTGCTTTTATTTTCAGCTGGCTTTTACTTTTCTTCAGTTTCCTTGGGGATTTTTTTGTTTATTTGTTTGTTTGTTTTTTCCATTGTCCTTCCTTGTAATGATGCGCGGGCCGGTTGCCTACCAAGTAGCTGGGATTACAGACACTCGCCACAATGCCCGACAGTGTTCTTTCCTGGTGGTAGAAACGGGGTCTTTTCTCCGGCTCACTCATGCTGGTCTCAAACCGTGAGCACTGGAAATCCACCCACCTCAGCCTCCCACAGCACTGGGATTACAGATGTGTGCCACCACGCCCGGCCAAGAAAAGAAAAATCTTTAAGGAAAATGTTGAAATTAAAAATAAAACAACAATAATGAAAACAAACAAAAACAACAACAACAACAAAAAGCCACAAAACAAAACAAAACCAAGAAACAAAGCTGTATATATATCTTGCTGATATTGTCTGGGGCAAGAGGTGATCTGCTGGGGTATGATATGTTAATTGCAATGTTGATACCGGTGAACAAAACCGGAGGCCTCTAATGATTTCTCAAACCCCACAGGGTGGAGAGCTTAAATCCTCCTCAGCCTGTTTAGAAGGCACTTTAACTTGCTAACTTGGGCTAAGCAGAAGCTTTCCCAGGAAAGCGCTTGTTGCTGGGATCACTCCTTAAGTGATTATCCACTTACCCAGTGTGCCAAAAACGGTCTCACCCAATGCCCCTGAGGGCTAAGGCTGCAAGGCGTCTCAGTCCCCGCCTTTAGGCTGCTCAGTCACTAGATTACTCGCTCCCGCCCAATGCTTGTTCTGCGACCCTAAGGGTAGAGCTTGCCAGGGCAGTTTTTCCTATAATGGCTCCACACAGCCCACCACCAAACACTGGTAGCTCCGTCTGGCTTGGTGGCTCAGTCTGGAGCCCTAGACAACAGTCAAAGACTCCCATACTCTTGCCCCAGTTCTCCCAAGGCAGTTCAACTGAGTGCCAAGTCCAAAAGAAACCTGAACAGCTCACAGGTAAAGCCTTTCCAGTTTGCAATCTCACTGCTGCTGTAGCCACAGCTGCCGGCAGGATTAGACCAAATGAACACATACAAGCACTCGCCAGATCTCCACTGCTTTTGCCTTCCTCGGGGGTCCAGAAGTCTCACGCTGTCTCCCTGTGTCCCCAAAGGGATGTTTCTGGGCCGATGTCGCCAGCCAGAAATGCCTGAATTCTTCTCTCCCCAGTCTCACTGTGCCCAGTTGCAAGGAAGCTGTTACTCGGCCACCATCTTGGCTCCTCCTCTTGGGACCATTTTTATAGACACCTTTCTCATGCCAAGATTTCCAGTTAGGATTTTCCTAACTGTTTCTCCATTGATGTTTACTTGGTATGCTATACTTCTCATAGTCAGCCAATGATTCTGATGCACAATTCGATGAATTTTTGCAATGTTTCCGTCAGTTCCACTTGTTACTGTCCACCCTGATCTCTCTATATTGGTGACACTTTCTCTCTCCTCAGAAAAACGTAGAAAACATTTCTCGCTGAGGTTTTCTTCATGGCGTTATCCCCAGAAATTTGGACTAACATGTCCCTGATGACTTTTACTCTTACCAAGTTTAGCAAGAAATGTAATGTGCGCTGGCTGTTCTAATTTAAGCTCCAACATTCAGCACACAAAAACACCAAAACAACAATAATGAACTCCATTCTGGACACCACCCACACATCAACACAAACACAGCTGTGAGACACTGATACTATGGCACACCAAGGCCATAAGTCCTTGCAGAGTTGTTTGTATAGTGCTGCCAATGTAAGTGTATGGTGGCCTCAGTGTGCAACCTCATATACTATGGTCTGTTAAGTGTGCAATAGCATTATGTGTAAAAACCATGCATAATTTAATTTTAAAAGATTTTTTTTTTGAGACAAAGTCTCACTTAGTCACCCTTGGTAGAGTGCCGTGGCATCACAACTCACAGCAACCTCAAACTCTTGGGCTTAGCGATTCTCTTGCCTCAGTCTCTCAAGTAGCTAGGACTTAAGGCACCCACTACAATGCCTAGCTATTTTTTTTGTTGCAGTTCTCATTGTTGTTTGGCAAGCCTGGGCTGAGTTCTAACTTGCCTGCCTCGGTATATGTGGCTGGCACCCTAACCACTGAGCTATGGGTACTGAGCCTTTAAAAGATTTTATTGCTAAAAAATGCTAACAATTATTTGAGCCTTCAGTGACTTGTCATCTTTTTGCTGGTGGAGAATCTCATCTGAATGAAATGGAAATGTGTGAAAATGAGAGTTACAAAACTGTGACAAATACACAAAAAAGACACATGTTGGAAAAATGGCACTGATACACTTGCATGAGGAAAAATTGCTACAAACCTTCAATTCATAAAAAACAATACCTGTGAAGCAAATCACAATAAAATATGGGACACCTGTAAATAGTTCAGTAGTGTTAAGTTTTGTTATGCAACAGATCTCCAGAACTTTTTCATATTGCAAAACTGGAACTCCATACCCATTAAAAACCAACTATTGCCCACATTCCCCAATCCCTGTTAACCACTATCTTACTTTCTGTTTCTATGACTTTGACTACTTTGGATACTTCATGTTATATATACACTGAATTGTTTCCCTCCAAAACACTTAGGTTGAAGTCCCAACTCCCAGGACCTCAGAATGTGACCGTATTTGAAGAGACAGCCTTTGAAGAGGTAATTAAGGTTAAATGAGTTCATATGGGTGGGCCCTAACTTAATCCGACAGTGTCCTTACAAGATGAGGAAATCTGGACACACACAAGAGAACTCAGGGACGTGTACCCATACGAGAAAGGCCATGCGAGCATACAGTGAAAAGGCAGCCATCTACAAAAGAGGCCTCAGGAAAATAACAAATCTGCCAACACACTGCTCTTAGACCTTCAAGATTCATAACTGTGAAGGCTCCATAACTGTGAGAAAATAAATTTCTCATATTTAAGTCACCCATTTTATGGTATTTTGTTATTGCAGTCCTAGCAAACTGCAAATGGAACATACACTATTTATTTTGTGACTGGCTTATTTCACTCAGCACAATATCCTCAATGTTCATCCATGTTGTAGCATGTGACAGGATGTCCTTCTCTTTAAGGCTGAATGATTATTCCATTGTATGTATATGCCACATTTTGTTTATCCCTTCATCCACTACGACCATTTGGGCGGTTTGCTCCTTTTGGCTATGATGAATGATACTATGAACAGGGATGCGTGAATATCTCCTTCAGGTCCTGCTTTCAATCCTTTGAATATACATACCTAGAAGTGATTGTGTAGTAGCATTTTAATTTTTGAAGAATTGCCATGTTTTCTGGCCGCAACATTTTATAATCTCATTAGCTATTACCTGACAGTGGCACCATTTGATAATTGCACAGCATTCCAATTTCTACACATCCTCACCAACAGTTGCTATTTTCTAGTTTTTTGATAATAGCCATCCTAATAGATTTGAGATATTTCATTATGGTTTTAATTTTCATTTCTTTAATTATCATTTGCAATTTTTTTTTTTTTGAGACAGTCTTTCACTCTGTTGCCCCAGGCTAGAACGCCCTGGCATCAGCCTAGCCCTGAGCAACCTCAAACTCTTGGGCTGAAGCAATCCTCCAGCCTCAGTCTCCCTAGTAGTTGGTACTACACGTAGGTGCCACAATGCCTGGTTAATTCTTTCTATTTTTATTTTATTTTATTTTTTGAGTCAGAGTCTCACCATGTCACCCTCTATGAAGTGCGGTCGCATCATAGCTCACAGCAACCTCAAACTCTTGGGCTTAAGCAATTCTCTTGCTTCAGTCTCCAAGTAATTGGGACTATAGGCACCTGCCACAATCCCCAGCTATTTTTTAGTTGTATTTGGCCAGGCTGGATTCCAACCCACCAGCTCTGGTGCATTTGGCTGGCAACCTAGCTGCTGAGCTACAGGCACCAAGCCATTTTTTTCTCTTTTTAGTAGAGCTAGGGGCTTGCTCTTGTTCAGGCTCTTCTCCAACTCCAGAGTTCAGGCAATCCTCCTGCGTTGGGCTCCCAAGAGAGCTAGGATTACAGGCATGAGTCACTATGCCCTGCCTCATTTACTGCTTTTAAAACTGTAAATTAAGCCAGGCAGCATGGCTCATTCCTGTAATCCTAGTACTTGGGGAGGCTGAGGTGAGTGGATTGCTTGATTCGAGAGTTCAAGTCTGGACGGCGCCTATGGCTCAGCAAATAGGGCACCAGGCCCATATACCGAAGGTGGAGGGTTCAAACCCGGCCTCAGCCGAACTGCAAAACAGAAAAATAGCCGGGCGTTGTGGTGGGCGCCTGTAGTCCCAGCTAGACGGGAGGCTGAGGCAAGAGAATCACCTAAGCCCAGGAGTTGGAGGTTGCTGTGAGCTGTGTGATGCCATGGCACTCTACCGAAGGTGATAAAGTGAGACTCTGTCTCTACAAAAAAAAGAAAAAAAGAGTTCAAGTCCAGCCTAAGCAAGAGTGAGACACCTCCCCCGCCCCCACTAAAAATGAAAAACTGAGGTGAGAGGATCACTTGAGCCCAAGAGTTTGAGGTTTCTGTGAGCTGTAGCACTCTACCAAGAGTGACAAAGTGAGGCTGTCTCCAAAAAAAAAAAAAACAAACAAATAAACAAAAAAGTAAGACTTCTCTTGACACCATTTACACGCGTGAGAAAACAAACATCAAAAAACCTACATACTGCTGATGGGCATGCACATCATTAACAATCTCTTTAAAAAACAATTCGGCATTACTTTGTAAACATTCACAGTCCCTATTACTGGCAATTCCACTCCTAGGTAGTTCATTCCTACAGTGTTTTTCAAATCTTGAGTTATCGCTCGTTAGTGAGTGAGTTCTGTAATCCATTTACTGAGAGTCACAATTAGCTTTTTTTTTTTTTTAACATTGGAGAGGCAAATATTGTTTTACCATTTGGAGACATTTTCATTCTATATAGGTGTGTGTATTTACCAGTTGAAGATACCAGCTGCATTTCTCATACTAGGTAGTGGTCACAAAGTTTGAAAGCTTCATATTAAATTTTTGTACATGTACACCAGGAGAATGGATAAGAATGTTCATAACACTAATGTTTATAATAACAAAAAAAGGAAACAACTCAAATGTTCAGTAGAATTGAAAATTTGTGGTTTATCAACACAATGCAACACTATAAAGCAATGAAAATAAACGAGTGTCACAAACACTTTCTTCAGGGAAAAAGAATTACAAAGACTGATATTTTTTTAAGACTCATATTTTTATATAGCTCAAAAACAAGTAAAATGGAACAATATATTGTTTAGGGATAGACACATGGGAAGAAAATAGTAGGTACAATTAGCAAATAAGGAATACTAGATAAAAATTGGGAATACATTGAACAAGTGGATGAAAAGGGGAAAAATGACACAATCATGCTGGTAGTTGTTTTGGTCCTTAGGCGCCTTTATAGATGTTCGTTTCATTGATATGCACCAAAACTTCCATTTGTACCAAACATATTAAGTACATGTGATTACAGAATTCACATTATTTATAAAAATGCTCCCGAAAGTGTACATCCTTTTTCAGCACAGTGGTGAGTCAACTCGCCCAAACAAAAACTGGATTTCCTGAAAAACAGGTTGAAACAACAGGGGGGAAATGCTTATCAGCCTGGCAAAGGGCAACACCAGCATAGTATGAGGTCACGCGAGTACCTGTACCCAAACTTTTCCTTCAATTTCTTGAGATAAGGGGATGGAATGGAGAGTGATCAAAAGCAACTACATAACTACCTTAAGTGTGAAAATGAATTGTGTGTATTTGTCGGGTTCCTTCGTAGCATACAAAATTACAACTCAGAAAACGTTCTTGGAGACGTGTGTGCCCAGGATCAGGCTCTCGGGCACGTCCGGTATTGATCAGGAGTTCCTCCGGTCCCAAGCTAAGAACCTACAAGGGCAAGAGTAATTGATCAGAGCCATTCCTCGCAATTAACTTAGAATTGAAATCAACTTTCATGTCTTTCTTTCCTGATTTCCTTTGAACTATTTCAGAGCAGTGTATCCAAACTTGTAATTAAAGGGGGGGGGGGGAACCCAGCTCACTTCCGAGACGAGAAACAACCACCAAAAAAGCAATTTCGGGAGAAAGGTTAGAGACAGTGAAGAAAACAGAAAAGAAATCCAGGAGAAAGGAATGGGGAAGCTGTAAATAACAACGTCCACACTAACACTTCCAAAAGAGTGTGCAAGATCGGAGCAAAACTTTTCCAGTGTGGTAACAGTAGAGAAGTTCCGCTGGAAAGCACACGAGTTTGAAAAAAGAATATACAGAGTCCTTTAGGTTCACCAAAACCCACTACAAAGATGGCGGTGGAACGAAGCCCCTACTCCCGCCGCCAAAGGCTCTCGCCTCACATTTCCCACAAACCCTTCCGCACGGCCCCGCTCGCCGAAACCCGCCCGGCCAAGTGGCCGGCCACTGCGCACGCGCGGGTGACGTCACGTGTGCTGCCAGGGCTCGGCGGAGCTGGCAGGAGGGGCCTTGCCAGCTTCCGCCGCCGCGTCGCTTCGGGGCTCAGGCGGCGGGTTCGCGCTGCCTCCGCCGCCGTGGGGCAGCTCGGGGGCGCGGAGCCGAGCGGGGGGCTCGCGGCGGCGCAGCCATGGGACTGCGCCGGATCCGGTGACAGCAGGTAGCCGAGCGGCCCGGGCCCTGAGCGCATCTCCTCCGGGGGGCCTCGCCCTCCTGCTCGCAGGGCCGGGGCTCCTGCTGCCGTTGCTGGCGCTGCTCCTGGCGGTGGCGGCGGCCAGGATCATGTCGGGCCGCCGCTGCGCCGGTGGGGGCGCGGCCTGCGCGAGCGCGGCGGCGGAGGCTGTGGAGCCGGCCGCTCGAGAGCTGTTCGAGGCGTGCCGCAACGGGGATGTGGAGCGAGTCAAGAGGCTAGTGACGCCCGAGAAGGTGAACAGCCGGGACACGGCGGGCAGGAAATCCACCCCGCTCCACTTCGCCGCAGGTAACCCGGGCCAGCGCCGCCTTTCCTCGCTCCAGACCCCCCTGCGCACCCGGGCCTCGCAGGCCCGAACCTAAGCAGCACTCTGTGCCCCTGACCTTTCACCCCAGGACTTTGGTCCTGGTGATCTCACGCTCTGAGAGTGGGCATTGGGGAGATACGACGTGGGGTGAGCCTGCTGCACTGACTGGAAGTTGTTTGGCCTAGGGTGGGTTTTCTGGCTTTGTTTTGTTTTACAGTATCAATACCTGTACTAACTTCCGGCCTTACCACCCTAAAAGGCCCCTCCACACAAGAAAGTGTTTGGAAAGGCTAGTTATTTCCAAACTCTGTCATTCTTGCAAGTTCTATTATAACTCTTGCCAATCCTGGGGTTAATGTCTTAAAGGACTTCGTAAAATGCAAGGATGTAATTTGGGAGAGGTAGTTAATTGGCCATTGGCACATTAGTGGTAATTGGTTTATCGGAGTAGCCAGTCATTAGTATGTTTCTGGAAAGACTAGTAATGGTAATTGGCAAGTTTGGGAGAACAAATCTGATTTACGCTGGGTGCCGGAAGTCTTTGCCCCCGCTTCACCCCCCCCCCACACACACACACAAGTTGTGGAAAGTAGCAGGATGAGCAAAAAGGTGGTACAAGTTTAGCTTGGATCTGGGATTTAAATTGGTACTGACCTTTCCTCATGATGAGATTTTTAGGGCATTTGAATTACTATCTTTTTATTAGATTTATTTTATGATATAAGCATATTAAATTTAATTGCCGAGTTGAAAAGAACCAGAGATGGGACACATCTCATTTCAATAAAGTATTTATGCTTTTCATTTTAAAGTGGAAAGATTGAGCATCTGTAACCTTAAATGAGCCATGCATTATTGAAAATGGGAGTAAGACCTCACCTCTGATAATCCTGGTTTTCTATTTCATGATTTTTTTTAAGTGCCTCCCTTCTTCTGGGGGCAGAAATGATGAACAGAAAAGGACATGAGACAGATTTCCTTTTTCATAGACATTGTTTTTACATTTTCTACCAATTGGAAATTTGTTTGCTTCAGCCTATTCCCATTTTAAAATGTAATACTATCAGAGGGTATGCTTTCTTGATCAAAGGCACCTTGTTTAGGTTCCCATAAGGAAGGGAAGCCTTTTTAAAAGGTTTAGAGACCTTTTGTGGGAGAACTAGAAACAACTTGTGAGCAATGGAAAGAGAAGGGAGAGGAATACTGAAATGAAATCACACTTATAGCCATTTTGGTGGCCATTGCCACCGTTCTTCAGCTAATTCGGATTGTCCTTTTTGACCGTGTAGTCAAGATTTGGCAACTGATTTGGCATACTGTCACAACCAACTGATACATAATCCAAAGGGTAGTGTTACTTAGATTCTGTTCACTTGATCTATGGGATAAAAATAACCAAGGAAGATCTTAGTTGCTACCTTTCAAGAATTTGGTGTATTAATGAGTTCATATCTGAAAATAGTAATATTTAGAGGTATAAAGTTATGCTACTAGGTTCTCACCAACATTATTCCTCCTTTACCATCTCACCTTCAGTTCTGTCCCAACATTTCAAAGCATGTTTTGCATAGGTTTCATGTTATTTGTTTAGATTGAAATGATAAATTTAATTTTTTGGAAACCAACTCGCCCACCACAACTTACCCAAATTATCATGGATAGGTTATAAGATTAAGAATTTTATGTATAAAAATGGAGTAATAGGTTCGCCACCTGTGGCTCAAGCGGCTACAGTGCCAGCCATGTATACCAGAGCTGGCGTGTTCAAATCCAGCCCGGGCCTGCCAAACAATGATGACAGCTACAACCAAAAAATAGCTGGGTGTTGTGGCAGGCACCTGTGGTCCCAGTTACTTGGGAGGCTGAGGCAAGAGGATCGCTTAAACCTAGGAGTTTGAGGTTGCTGTGAGTTGTTTGACGCCACGGCACTCTACCAAGGTCAACAGCTTGAGGCTCTGTCTCAAAAAAAAAAAAAATGGGGGGCGGTGCCTATGGCTTATCGAGTAGGGCACTGGCCCCATATACCGAATGTGGTGGGTTCAAACCCAGCCTCGGCCTAACTGCAAAAACAGAAAAATAGCCAGGCGTTGTGGTGGGCACCTGTAGTCCCAGCTACTTGGGAGGCTGAGGCAAGAGAATTGCTTAAGCCCAGGAGTTGGAGGTTGCTGTGAGCTGTGTGACGCCACGGCACTCTTAAGTGTGATAAAGTGAGACTCTGTCTCTACAAAAAAAAAAAAAATGGAATAATAAAACAGAAGTTACTAAGGTGTCTACATTCAACCAGAGGGTGCTGGCCCCATATACCCACGGTGGCGAGTTCAAACCCAGCCCTGGCCAAACTGCAACAACAACAACAACAACAAAAATCCTCCATTTAAACCCAGGCATATAAGAAACTTTTTAAAAATTGGCTTTTTAAGTTTAATCTACATTTATTAATTGGCTTAATCAGAGAGAATCTATTTCTTAAATTATTTGAGTGCACCCAACTGCATTTTTCTTAATATATAGAGAATACGTTTTATAATCCTTCTTATAGGTAGTGAGTTTTCAGTCATGTTAATATTCATGTTAAGTGTACTGTTGGAAGTTCAGTATGGGTGGTGGTATCATGTAACTGCTTGACCAAGCAGTTTCTTGTGTTTGTACATCATAGAGTAAGCTATTGGAAGGGATAAGGTGAGACATTATTGGATTTTTTTTTGTGGGTGTTGTCTCTTTTTGTTTTTTCTATTCAACATTATTGTTTAAAAAATTTTTTAGCTGATTAAACTTTGTAGGTTTTATTAGGTGGGAGGCATGTTTTTATCTTTTTGTTCTCTTTTTTTTTTTTTTGAGACAGAGCCTCAAGCTGTCACCCTGGATAGGGTGCCGTGGCATCACAGCTCACAGCAACCTCCAATTCCTGGGCTCAAGCCAGGCTCCTGCCTGTCTCAGCCTCCCAAGTAGCTGGGACTACAGGCGCCCGCCACAACGCCTGGCCATTTTTTTTTTGTTTGTTTGCAGCCGTCGTTGTTGTTTGGTGGCCAAGGCTGGATTCAAACCCTCCAGCTCAGGTGTACGTGGCTGGCGCCTTAGCCCGCTGAGCCACAGGCGCCGAGCCTATCTTTTTGTTTTGATTACCAATGAACATTAGGAATAAGAAGTATGTGCAGCCCACGGAAAATGGAGAACAGTTTAGAAAAGATTCGTCTTTTCAACCAAAAAAATTTAGTTCAGTTAAATTAATGTAGTTCAGTTGCCAGCCCCAAGGCAGTGAAGTTCAGTTAATGAAAAAGGTAATCATTGTAAACAGTAATTTTTCTTCTAGGAGATGTTTTTTATTATTGAACTAGACTACTTACTTTTCTTCTAGGTTAATTACTCTGAAAATTGTTTTCATTCAACCCACTGCCTGCCCCACACCACACACACAGATACACGCAAGATAGGAATGATTATTTTTTGTGAAATGTCACAGAACTGGTAGAGGTGAGTTGGTGGTAGGGTGGCAGCTGCTCTAACTAAAAGCAATAGTATCTGCTGAGAAAACATTGAATTTCAGTAAAGAGCCTCTGCTTTTTTGAATTTATTTCTGAAAAAATGAAGAGAACACAGAAACTTTGGGAGAAAGTCATTTTGGTACCCATGCATCATAGAAAAGAAAGAAATATGTGGCATTCCTTATAATCCTAGAACTCATGGGGAGTGAGGTAGAACTCCATGGTTTGAGAATCTCAAATGTTCTTCGGAGTGTGCAGAATGGTACCATTCAGTAAAGAAAAATATAAAATCATTTGTTAGATTCAAGAAAATCAGGTATATAGATGGTGGAAGCTCTTAATATTAAAAAGAGGTGGTATTGTAGACGTCCTAGCTAAATAAGGTTAACACTTGTTTTATAGCTATAGTGTGTTATTTATTTGTACATGTGAGTATGCCACTGAGCCATGTACATTGGACCAGTTAAACTTGGATTATTATATTCAGTTGTTCTAAGAAGAAGTTTTTTTTATTCAGAAGAGGAAAGCAGAATTAGGGCATCTTGAATTTATTATACAGGCAACAGATTTGAAAACTGGATTTGCTTATTCTGGAGATTAAAGATGACTACATACACTATGTTACTGTCTTCACATATATGGAAAAAGCATAGAAGAGTGAGCAGATATGACTTGGGTGGCTTTGGCAGTCAAAACTAAGACAAGGTTACAAAGAGACCACCTTTAACAAACTATTCTGCAGTAGAAATGGCTGGAAGTATCTAAGCAGTAGCTGGATTGGCATCTTTCAGAAGTGATGAATAGAGGATTTCTGCATAGGGTGAGCAGTTTGACCAACAAGTTATAATCTGATTGATAAAAGAAAGTGAAATGATTCTCCTAATTGGAGGTTTTGACAGCGTGGCTACCAGAGATGTACTGGCTTTTGTGATTACTATTTATATCCTTTCCCAGAATACTATTGCAGACCTCCAGTAAACCTTTTAATAGCATTTTCTTTGGCTATAGTCCAACAGCATAATTATGAGAGATGCACAAAATGCATCTACACTCTTACTTCTTAATTTTAAATGAAAGAGGGTCTTGCTATGTTGCCCAACTTGATCTCAAACTCCTGGGCTCAAGTGAGCCTCCAACTTAGCTGTACTCTTTACCTAAAACCATAGTTAGAGATTTATTGTGTTCATTATTGGTTTTTGCTATGAGAGATAATTAAATCCTACATTATCAGAAAACCCCAATATCAAATAAAGATCAGTCTTTTCAAGAATTCATAATCTTTCTTGACTCATCAAATCTCCTATTATCAAGATTCTGAGCAATACCTTTTTTTCTGAGCTCTTGCAGGACTTAGAAGTAAACAAAGAACTTAATTAACAAGTAGTTTGGGGTACTCCTTTCAGTATTCTGCCATTCAGATTGTGAGGATTTCATCACCTCAAAGTCCATGGTATCATTTCCAAGTTTCTACTAGGTTGGCCAGATAGTACATCTATCCCAAATTGAGATAAACAAAGTCTTCTCCCTGGTATTCCTAAATCTTAAGAAATATATGTGGAAAATGCCTTTTCTGGGTCTTTGTAAACTAAAATTAATAGTAAGGGAGAAGTTTAAAACAATTCCTCAGAATAATCTGTCAAGTGTCCTGGATTATGAATTCTTGAAGTCAAAGCTAAAAGCTGCTCGATTATACTTTTCCATCTCCCAGATCACAGGAGTTTTTTCTGTTTTGTGGCTGTATTGACATTTTTTTTTTTTTTGTAGAGACAGAGTTTTACTTTATCGCCCTCGGTAGAGTGCCGTGGCATCACACAGCTCACAGCAACCTCTAACTCCTAACCTTAGGTGATTCCCTTGCCTTAGCCTCCCAAGTAGCTGGGGCTACAGGCACTCGCCACAACACCCAGCTATTTTTGTTGTTGTTGTTGCAGTTTGGCCGGGGCCGGGTTTGAACCCGCCACCCTCGGTATATGGGGCCAGCACCGCCCAAGGCTATGTTGACGTTTTCTGTTTCTGAACTTTTCCTCTGACAAAGCCCTATACCCAGTCTACCTTTAGATTGCCAAGACATCACTGTCTCATATTGGACCACTTGTATTATCAGTGGTCCATCCCATCTTTACACTGTAAAAGATGGGAGGGGTAACACTTAATTTTTTGTGAGTGAGGGTCCTTTGGTTGCTATTCCAGCAAAATGTTAGACATGTATTAAACAAGTGTTTGTCAATCCCTACTATATGCTGACACTGGCCTTGTCCCTGACTAAACAGAAATGAAGAGGATATAATACCTGCCATTAAGCTACACAGTTTTTTTTTTTAATATATGTATTTTATTGTTCTTCATTACATTATTCCCCCCCCACCCCTCCGTGGTAAGACAGAATTGATTTACAGAAAAGAATACAGAAAACACCAAAGCTCCTGGTAGAGAGAGAGATTTCAAGTGGGGAGAGAGATGCTCTCTCCGTTCCTCTCCCGGTCTTTCCCCGTCTCCTC
>CAUYRH010151128.1:0-11566 GCA_963574655.1 Perodicticus potto
CGCCTGTAGTCCCAGCTACTTGGGAGGCAGAGGCAGGAGACTCGCTTGAGCCCAGGAATTGGAGGTTGCTGTGAGCTGTGATGCCACAGCACTCTGTCCAGGGTGACAGCTTGAGGCTCTGACTCAAAAAAAAAAAAAAAAAGAAATGTGCCAATTAGAAGTACTCAAGACATTATGAAAAACCAAGAACCAATCACAAGATTTATTAAATTGCTTTTAGCCAACAGTTGATCAGTATTCTTTTCTGAATCTGGACACCAGCAGTGGATTCAGCTCTTTCAAAATACAGCACAAAACTACAGAGTAGACACATGGAATGCACAGAAGAGCAGAGAAGAGCATTCATTATGTTCGAGCACAGCATGGAAGACAAGGCAGGGTGAAACTGCAAGCTGGGCGGGGGAAAGAGGGGCTGACATGCAGCAACAAGTGGCCCCAAATTCTGGAAAAGAACAGCAACAAGTGAGTCTGACTCACATGCTGGCATCAGAGCCTCTCTACGAGCTTAGAACACTGAGCCTCTGTCAGCAAAGAAAAGGAGTCCCTATGAATAGCCATCTCCACAAATAGTAGTTACTGTCACTCCTTAAAAGACACAAGCATGGCTGGAGACCGACCGGCACTGGCTGACAGCCCCAGTTACACAGAGAGAACATCGTGGTCAAAAACTTGGCCTCTGCTGATAGAAATTTCATGGCCAGATTAAGGGCACTCCTGGGCCCCCTGTCCTCTGTGAGGTCAGATCACCTCTGGGTACTGGGTCCAGTTTTGAGCACCATACCTTAAGAGGGGCTCTGACAGGTTAGAAAATCCCAAAGGGAGCAGTCAGGATGAGGAGTTGAAGAATGGCTGAAGCAACCCTAAAATTAGTCATTTGGGTCATTCCCAATCTTTCATTTTTACAAACAAGGTTACAGTCAATATCCTTAGGGCTAAATATTTACACATATCCTTGTTTTCTTGTGATTAACTCAGAGGAATTACTGGTTCAAAGGAGATAAAATATTTTTAAAGCCTTTGGTACATTCTATCATACTGCCTTATACTATGATGTAGAAAGGAGGGACCAATTTATAATTCTACCACCCTGCTAGATAGGTGGCCCCAAAAATGTCACTTAAAATTTTTGGAAAATATTTGCAAGTTTACTATGGAAATTTTGTTTTAGATAGTTTTAAAGTTCTTTTTTAATTCAAAGATTCTGTGATCCAAGCATAATTCTCTAAAATTCACATCACACATGACTCTATGCATTTCCTTAACAATTTTGGTAGCAGAATGAATGAACTTTAAAAAAAATACAGAAGTCATACTACCAAGACCAGCATATTCTCATGCTTAATCAAAGATTATAGAAATTCAAAAGGAGATATGTAGGGCAGGCCCATGGCTCAGTGGGTAGGGTGCCAGCCATATACACCAAGACTGGTGGGTTCGAACCCAGCCCAGGCCTGCTAAACAACGACAAATACAACAAAAAAGTAGCTAGGCATTGTGGCGAGTGCCTGTAGTCCCAGCTATTTGGAGGCTGAGGCAAGAGAATCACTTAAGTCCAAGAGTTTGAGGTTGCTGTGAACAGTGATACTACGGCACTCTATTCAGGGTGACAGCGTGAGACTCTGTCTCAAAAAAAAAAAAAAAAAAAGGAGATATGCACATACTTTTATCAAAGACCTCTAGGATGCAGAAAACATATAAATATTAAGTTGAACCATATGACATTCCCACATATGCTGGTCAAATACAGTCAAATATCAGCACTACTAGTTAAGCCTCATATGATACTTTAGCCTAAACTCCATGATTTACCATTTACCACCCACTTGATGAGGGCAAGCACTTGCTGGCTTATTGACAATTCATATAAGAAACTGTGATATAATCAGAAAAGAAAAGAGTCCCTGCCAACGGCCTCTGTCTGGAATACCTGGGTAGCTGTACTTTATTTTGTGAACACTGGCAAACAGACTCATCTAAACAATCTCTACATAAGGCATATCCTTTCTACTTATATAAATAGACAAATGCCCTGAAATGGGAATGGCTGGGGCTGAGGTTGTTGGTACAATTACTGAGTACCCCTTGAGGCCAGGTACTTGCCCCACAGTGACCCAGGGAGCAACATATAATGACATTTCCATTTCACAGAGGAGAAAAAAAGCTCAAAGATTTCTGGTTACAGATACACAACTAAAACTATGATTACAGGAAGCAGGATGATTGGCTATTCACATTCACGTGTGAAATGTGCCTCCCTTAAACCTTCTTCCACTGTCACAACATTACCCATCGGACTTAGTGGAAAAAAATAACTACAGAAATAGGCCTAAACCCAGGCTTTCATCAAAAAGTCTTCATATAACTCCCTTCCTGCATCAATTTAGAGCCTACTATTATACACCAGAGCCTATGAAATATTCATAAGAACTCTAACAAGCATTACAATTGCTATTATCCCTATTTTGCAAATGAGGAACTCAAAGCACAGAGAGGTTAAGAAACTTGCCCAAAGCCACTCAGCAAGAAAGCAGCAGAACTGGAATTCACACGCAGACTCTCTGGAGCTTCCATTTGTAACCACTATACTACCCATACTTAACTTTAAAAATTATAGAAAATTAACTTTTAGAAAAGAATAAGAGAAAAATAATACAAACAGTACCTAAATATACCTGCTGTCTCATGCTTAATTTTTTAAAAAATTTGTTTTTATTCCTAGGGTGTCTTTATATGTTCCTAAGTTTATTTTAGGCAAAAAATTAGAAAGAATTCTGTGGCGCCATAAAAATCATAAAACTTCTAAATGTTTAATAGTACAAGGAAAACTGTAAAATAGTAGATTAAGGTGAGGCTCAAGAATAAACACTTGAAATGGGCAGACTTAAACTCACTTTCTATTTCCTAGAATATGGATGAGCACGCAGAAAATCCTTAAATAGAACATTAAATGCCCATTTTAACAATTCTGGGCTTTAAAGAATATAGAAATGTTGGAAAAAGTAGAGTATTCACATGATCTTACTACCACACTAATCAGATCTACACCCAAATATTTAGGTTTTGCCCTTTGACCTCACAAACACCAGAGATGGTAAAGATAATGATTTGTTCAAAAGCTTTAAGTGTTGCTACCTATGAAGATAAGCATTCGAATAAGAGAAAGAAAAGGGGGGCGGGATGAAATTTTTTTAAAAGAGGAAGGAAAGAAGATAGGTTTTAAAAAAAAAAAAGACCAATCTTCTCTCAGAGAGCACGGTGCATCCACATTAGAGAAAGGATTAAGCAGATACATTCAGCTTTTCTAACAGATTTTCTTTCTCTAAGGCTTCAATACCCCTCTCACACTCACTCAGATAATCACATTACTTTTGTCATTAAAAGCTCTCTTTTCACAGAATGCACCTAAACCGCTTAAACCACCCAGAGAGGTTGCATACATTACCAAACATCAAGACAAACGGAAGAGATTTTCCATCTTATGTCTTATTATTTCACCCTACTATCTGCATGACATAGGGCATATTTAATGAGTTATCAGCTAAAAACTGACTTCAACATTAATAAAAGGGTACCGTATCCTTTAAAACTGCTCTTTAAGCTAAGAAGAGACCTAGTGGTTTTTTATGCTGACAGAACAGTCAAATGACAGAGGAGTTTTCTATTTCCCTTTTCTCTTCTTCCTTGTGTTCTACCAGCCAAGTCCCTGATTATTTCTGCATGAATGTTGCAGCTTCTGTTAACAGTAAACAAAAGCAAATGGAGTCTGAGTGTGCAAAGCCCAAAGACAAATTAAAAAGAATGATACTTGAATTGACACGGAAAATGGCATTTAGTCGCTGCCCATGGATCCTTCAGAACTGTACAAGGTCCAGACGGAATTGGAAATCACCTGCTTTTTTTCATAACCCAAATGTTACATATTATCTCACCATCCTAAGCCTGAGTTACAGACTCAGAAAAGGACCGCTGTTTGTCAGCCCTTTAAAGAGAAGGAAGTATATCAGAGGGAGGGGGAGTCCTGGTTAAATGGAACTATCCAAGTGAAAGAGCGGTCCCCAACTGGGTAGTGTTCCAGGGATTAGTGGGCTGGGAGAACAGAGAGGGAGGTCAAGAAAAGAGAAATAGAATGAACAGTGAAAGAAAGTGATCCGAAGCTACGAGTTTGGGGGAAAGATGTAGTGGAAAAATTCTGAAAATCAGATGGGTAACTAACTATTGGATGAAAGAGAGGCAATAGAACTTTCTCAGGCAAGAGAGATTACTTCTGGTGGGGTGCAGGCAAGAAACAGAATCACAAATATAAGTAATCAAGAATTCTTTGATTTGTCAAGAGAAAGGGTAACATTGGTAAGAAATAACTGAAAAGAATGAGAAGAATTAATCCTGAATAAAAGAAGTAAAAAGTGATTGTGAGGGAAAGACACAAAGTTAGGTTACTTTAAAAATAAACTTTTATTGTGTATATGTACAAAAGATTAAAAAAAAAAAGAGGATTGTGCTAAATCAAAAATAGATGACAAAATATTTTAAGTGTATTCCACTGGTCTTGAGTAATTGTTTAGGAGAACAAAGGATAAAATAATTATTTATATTTAAGACTTAATAGCAAAATACCTCAAAAGGAACACTGAAAAAGTCAGGAGAAAAAGTTACACTGCTCATCATTCCAAATCATGATAAACCAACTAGCACTAAACAGATATATTCCCCTGGCTCTTTTTCTAGATCAGCAGTAAACAAACTGTTAACCACCAGGCTGAATCCAACCCATTGCCTGTTTTTATAATTAAAGTATTATTGCACACAGCCAGCCTCATTTATTTACATGTTATCTATAGCTACTTTCATGCTACAGCTGCAGAGCTCAGTAATTGTGACAGGAACAATACGGCTAGCAAAGCCTAAAATATAGCCTTTTACAGATAAATTTTGCCAACCTCTGTTCTAAATAATAAGGGGATTTCCCATATGTTTTTATCATCTGACAACTCATTTGTTCGTCAAGTAGGAATAAAGATGCAAATGTAATTCTCACTTTGTACATAGAGTACTGAGTTAAATCTGATAGCTGGCATGCTGTGAGCAGCGATCTGCTCGAATCTCAGTCAAGTTTCTTAATTCAGACCAACATTGAACATCACAGACTCTCGACAACAGCAGACCTATGCTCCAACCCCACTTCCACCACCTCTTAGTTGAGCTTTAATTTCTTCCCCCAAAATCTGGGATCCCCAAAATCTGGGATTATGCCTCTTTTCCCATGCAGTATATTTATAAGGATTATATGAGACAGCATATATGCAAGTACTTTGTAAACAGTAAAATAATATAGACAGATAAGGCATTATTAGAACATAGGCATTTATGAAAACTCACTGGTCTAGATTTAGTTTTCTCTCATTATTTTGATCCAGATTTCCTTAACATGAGAGAGATCTATTCTTTTTAATAACTCTATAATGTCAAAATTCAATTCAATTTGATACATATTTACTTCAAGCCTGTTCCATTTTAGGCTTTTAAGTAAGGTATATACATAACAGTTTAAAAAGACAGTTAAAATAAAAGTGCTTTGAAACCTGTCTCTAATATTACCAATTCTATTTTCACTCCCAGCACCCATTCTAGCTGTAGAGCCAGTTACATTCTCTAAACTTTACCATTAAGTTGGCTAACATTTTGTTTTTAAAAGTGCTTGGTCTTATTTCTAATTCACACAAATTATAATTGATACAGTCTATCTCCATTTTTCAAATTATGAAACTGATGCTCAGGAAAGTAAGGTAATATGACCAAGGTCATGTAAACAGAAAGTAGCAGGACCCAAATTTCCAGCAGAGCCCCCGTGGTACTAAAATTTTCTCTGATGCTGAAAGTCAGTGAATGCACGCACACACACACACACACACAACAAAAATTATGTTATCAAAAATGATGAGGGGGCACCTTCCTATTACCTTAATCGGCCAAGCAGGTAAAGGCTGTAAAAAGCTAGATGGATAAGGGTAGTCCACCATCGCCAGATTCACCCAGGTTTCAGCGATCCAATCTTTCAAATGTTGGACATCCCGAGGAGTTAATGGGCTGCATAAGTGAAGGACTTCAGTAAGATACTCCAAGCCTTTGCCTGGAAACAGGATCACAAGGTTGAAATCTAAAAAGTACTAGTCAACAGAAGGCTTTACGTTTATATTTACATTTATTCTTCACATCGTATTTTAAAAAACCAAATCTTTCATACCACTTCTCTAAGAATCTTTTTTCAACATTCATTAAAGTATTTTTAGAGTGAATGGAGAATACCATGCTGGATAAGTTCTCTTGCCTCATGGAGTTTACTAGAATTGGTATTCTTAACTATTCCTCACTGTTAAGATACCAGTGAAATAAATAAATAGGAACTCTCCAGAACAATGAAAATGCATAAACTACAACTAAATAAAACAAATGGATGTATCTAACAGATAGCACTGAGCAGGACAGTGAACACAAAAATAACACACAGTATGCAACTTCGATGACTAAAATGTCAAGAATAAGCAAAATTAACCTATGGTTCTAAAAGTGAGGAGAGCGATTAACTGGATAGATGAGGAGTTAGGAACGGAAAAGGCACAAGGATTCCTAAGACATTGACCATGTTCTTTTTTGATCAGGATGCTCATTATATTCTGTTCTCACTTTGTCAAAATTCATCAGGCTACACATTTTGATTTGTGTACTTTTCTGTACCTATGTTATACTTTAATAAAATGTTTACTTAAAAAGTGAGAAGTGTTGAATTTAACAAATGCAAGGTTGAAGAAAACCCCACAATTTTATTTCTTAATAAAAGCTTACTTGTACTTGAGAGTTGATTAATGACATTCCAGGACTTGCGGATGGTCTCTGAACAATATGGACCACTTCTCTTAAAATCTGAAGTTACAATCTTCATAAACACACCACAAGGGACCAAATCCTCAAATTGCCAGATGGGGGCAGAAGCTGCAAGAGCTCTACATGGCAAGAAAAACAAGAAAGGAAAAAAGAAAAATATATATATGTAACATCTAAATCAACTTTTAAAATTGAAACTAATATTGAACAAAAGTGGTGAGAAAAATAATATGTGAAACATAAACTACAAATCTCAGTACAATAGAACGGAACATCTTTTACCCAAAATGAAAAACAAATCTCTAAGTTTGCCTTGAACATCATTAAGAAGTGCTTAAGTCTGGCTAGGCGCCTGTGGCTCAACGGGCTAAGGCGCCAGCCACGTACACCTGAGCTGGCGGGTTCAAATCCAGCCCGGGCCCGCCAAACAACAATGACGGCTGCAACCAAAAAAAAAAAATGGCCCGGTGTTGTGGCAGGCGCTTGTAGTCCCAGCTACTTGGGAGGCGGAGGCAAGAGACTCACTTGAGCCCAGGAATTGGAGGTTGCTGTGAGCAGTGAGGCCACAGCACTCTATCCAGGATGACAGCTTGAGGCTCTGTCTCAAAAAAAAAAAAAAAAAAAAAAAAAAAAGAAGTGCTTAAGTCCAAGACAAACACCCTTACCCAACGACAATATGAGGATATTTCATCCTGAACCAAGCCGCGAGCATGCCACCATAGGACCCCCCTATAGCAATGACAGGTTGATTTTTAACTCCTGGAATTGTTTCTTGCAAGTGTTTGATTAACTCTGCAAAATCTGCCAGAGCTTGCTCTGATGTCAGATAATTCAGGTGTCTGGAATCCTAAAGAAAAATAACAAAGAACATGACTATAAGCATGCACATATTAGCAGCTTAGGCACAGCACACTTTTCTGCATCCAGAAAAGGGCCAGACTCAGATAAGCTTTCCTTCAAATAGAATTTCTAGGTAACTGAGCGAAAATGCCCAATCATGGAAAAATGATTTTAAGTTTATGGAAGAACATAATGTGTTTTGCATTCAAAAGTATTGTCTATTAAATGCAAGTTACCAAAACCTTGTTGAGGTTATAGAAGTAGTAGAAGCAAACTCTAAGTAACATTTAACAACAAATGTGATAGAATATAAAGTAAGCATAAGAGACAAGGATTATAAATTTCATTTCAAATTTTTTTTTTTTTTTTGAGACAGAGCCTCAAGCTGTCACCCTGGATAGAGTGCCATGGCATCACAGCTCACAGCAACCTCTAATTCCTGGGCTCAAGCGAGTCTCCTGCCTCCGCCTCCCAAGTAAAGCTGGGACTACAGGTGCCCGCCACAGCGCCCGGCCATTTTTTGGTTGCAGCCGTCATTGTTGTTTGGCGGGCCCGGGCTGGATTCAAACCCTCTAGCTCAGGTGTACGTGGCTGGCACCTTAGCCCATTGAGCCACAGACGCAGAGCCCATTTCAAATTTTAACACATTAAAATGTGTATCATATAGGCAAATATAAATCCTGTGGACAACTTAGATAAGCATCATCAGTAAAAATAAAACTCATCCTCTCTCATCAGAAAGATTATATTTGTTATTTATTTACATTTATATAAATAAATATTTATATAAAAATAAAACTCATCAGTAAAAATAAGACTCATCCTCTCTCATCAGAAAGATATTTATTATTTATGTATTTATATAGGTCATAACAACACCTGGAACAAACTAGTCTGTCTACTGTAAATTAGTATAAAATTAAAAAGGAAAAACATATTATTTTTAGGCATTAGAAAGAAAATAGGTAACAAAATTATTGATCCCTGAGAGAAATTCTTCAAGGGAGTTCCATGACCATCTAGCTACCTGTGTGGGGACAATTTCTCTCCTGCAATATAGTAAGGTGAAGCTCAGAGTCCTGCTGAGCTGAGGAGGCTAACAAGGTCTTTTTAAAATATGTCTGCAAATTCTTGACATGCCTTCCTTTAAAAGGTAAAGCCTACTTCCTTTGAACTTGGGCTAGACTTACTTAGTGACTTGGTTCTAATGAACAGAATGTGGCAGAAGTGACATATGACTGCCAAGGCTAGATTATAACCAAGCTCTCCCAAATTGCCAACTTTGCCCTCAACTGAAGCCTCTTGTCAGCATCCAGCACCAATTTATCAACAATGAGATGGTCCTCTGTACGCATGGAGGGACCTTCCAGTCCCCAGTCACGCTTTCAGATGACTGTACCACCAGCTGACATCTTAACCCCCTGGGACATCCTAAAACAGAATTACCTACCTAAGCAACCCCTAATTCCTCACCCACAGAAACTGTAAGGTAATAAATGCTTATTGCTGTTTTAAGCCTTTAGAGGGTAAGGCAACCTTTTACATAACGTTAGATAACAGCACAGCTACATACCTGTGTTAGGCTGTCCCATTTGACCTTCATGCTTTGGTCTCACCACTCTTGATTCTTTGTATCATTTGGCATATTATGGATTCACATAACTCCCATTTTTCCTCTTTCCTGTTTATGCTGCCTCCTCCTTTAACCTTTCCCTTTATCCAAGATATATGCTTTCTAAGTTCTCCTTTCTCACTGTTACTATTCTTTTTTTTTTTTTTTTTTTATTGAGACAGAGTCCTACTATGTCATGATTAGCTGGTAAGATGAGGAGTTAGGAACTGAAAAGGCACAAGGATTTCTTTTTTTCTTTTTGAGACAGAGTCTCACTATGTCACCCTCAGTAGAGTACTGTGGCATCACAGCTCACAGCAACCTCAAACTCTTGGGCTTAAGCGATTATCTTGCCTCAGCCTCCCAGTTAGCTGGGACTACAGGTGCCCACCACAATGCCTTGCTATTTTTTGTTGCAGTTGTCATTGTTGTTTTAGCTGGCCCAGGCTGGGTTCAAACCTGCTAACTTTGGTGTGCTACAGTTGCTGAGCTACTGGTACTATACTTGACCTGCTCTGTTTCCGACCTGGGCCAGTTCACCCCTCCTTAGGGCAACCTGGTGGCCCCCTGCTCCCAGGAGGTCACCATATTGATACCGAACTTAGTGCGGACACCGAATCAGCATAGCGCACTACAGGCCAGAACTCCTGGACTCAAGCGATCCTCCTGTCTCAGCCTCCCAAGTAGCTGGGATTACAGGCACGTGCCACCACGCCCGGCAACTGGTACTATTCTTTACTTCTAGTTTTTATGGCACTATGGATAGTTCAGTACAAGTTTTGTTTCCAGTCCTCTCATAAAATCTATAAGGGAAAGAAGCATACCAAAAAAAAGTCCCTAGTTGAGAGTTCCAAAAAAGCATGATATGTGAATACTGGTGGTGTAGGTAGTACACAAACATTTTTTTTTTCTTTTTGAGACAGTTTCACTATGTTGCCCTCAGCAAAGTGCCGTGGCATTATAGCTCACAGCAATCTCAAATTCCTGGGCTCAGCCTCCTGAGTAGCTGGTATTATAGGTGACAACCACAACGCCTATTTTTAGAGACGGGGTCTCACTCTTGCTCAAGCTGGTCTTGAACTCCTGAGGCTGGTCTCGAACTCATGAGCTCAAGCCTCCCAGAGTGTTAGGATTATAAGCATGAGCCACTGTACCCAGCCCTTCACAAACAGTTTTACTGTAACATTTATTGTTTTATTTTAATGTAATTTGGGGAAGGAAGAAAGCCTAGTACATAAAGCCCTTGGTTAAAATAATGCTAAGGGGCAGCGTCTGTGGCTCAGTGGGCAGAGCACTGGCCCCATAAACCGAGGATGGTGGGTTCGAACCCAGTCTCAGCCAAACTGCAACAGAAAAAATAGCCAGGCATTGTGGCAGGTGCCTATAGTCCCAGCTACACCAGAGGCTGAGGCAAGAGAATCGTCTAAGCCCAGAAGTTAGAGGTTGCTATGAGCTATGATGCCACGGCACTCTACCAAGGGTAACAAGGTGAGACTCTATCTCTTAAAAAAAAAAAAAAAAAAAAGATAATGCTAAGTTTAAAAAATAAATTGATTAAAGAAAAACATTAAGTAAATAACAGGACAAGTGGCAAATTAATACACCTAGAAACCCAAGTGTAGTAGTACATGAGTGAGTCAGTTGAGGAAAGCATCCTGTTGTATAAGGAAGAGAGTCTGTAGCAGAGGCCAAAGTTCCCTGTGGGTACAGAAAGGGCCAACAGGGAATCCAAGTGGCCAACTGGCCTCACTGAATCATAGAACTTATTTATCCTTATTTTACAGATTGAAAATCACTTTAGTAGATAAATATTTACATACTCATTATATTTTTCCAGTGGAAAGCCCAATAATTTAAGTGTATAATTTATAAAGCAGAATTATTTGCTAATATTTTTTAAATAATGAAAAGCTCCCTACACTGTCTCTGTAGCCACAGAGCAAGATTCACCTGGCTGAGGCAGGCCTAGACACACTGAGTTAAAAACTAACGGCTCGGCGCCTGTGGCTCAATGAGCTAAGGCGCCAGCCACGTACACCTGAGCTGGCGGGTTCGAATCCAGCCCGGGCCCGCCAAACAACAATGATGGCTGCGACCAAAAAATGGCCGGGCGTTGTGGTGGGCGCCTGTAGTCCCAGCTACTTGGGAGGCAGAGGCAGGAGACTCGCTTGAGCCCAGGAATTGGAGGTTGCTTGCTGTGAGCTGTGATGCCACAGCACTCTATCCAGGGGGACA
>CAUYRH010151130.1:0-24817 GCA_963574655.1 Perodicticus potto
AAATTTACTAAAGAGGTAAATATATTAAAAACAAAGAAAATAACTTCTAGAAATTTAAAATTCAATCAGTAAAATACAAAAAAAGAGTGGGAAGTTTTAAGAACAGGAAATACCATGCTCATGGCTGGGAAGAATCAACATGGTTAAAATGTCTATACTTCCCAAAGCAATATACAGAGTCAATGCTATCCCTATTAAAATACCAAAATCATACTTTCAAGACTTGGGAAAAAATAATTCTTCATTTTGTATGAAACCAGAAAAAAACCCATGTAGCCAAGGCAATTCTTAGTAATAAAAACAAAAATGGAGGTATCAGCCTACCAGACTTTAAGCTTTACTACAAGGCCATAGTGATCAAAACAGCATGGTATTGGCACAAAATATATAGACATAGAGATTTGGAACCAAACAGAAGACCAGGAGATGAAACAAACATCTTACAGTCACCTAATCTTTGATAAACCAAACAAGAACATACTCCAGGGGAAAGAATCTCTATTCAATAAATGGTGCTGGGAGAACTGGATATCCACCTATAAAGACTGAAACTGGAACTGCACCTTTCTCCACTCACAAAAAATTGATTCAAGATAGATAAAAGACCTAAATCTAAGGCAAAAAATAATTAAAATCCTCAAAGAACGTGTGGGGAAAACATTGGAAGCTATCAGCCTTGGGAAGGACTTTATGAGGAAGACTTTTGTGGCAATAGCAACAACAACAAAAATAAACAAATGGACTTAATGAAACTGAAAAGCTTCTGTATAGCTAAGGTGACAACAACCAAAAACAAATAGACAACCTGCACATTGGGAAAGGATATTTGCGTATTTTGATTCAGACAAAAGCTTGATAACTAGGATCTACAGAGAACTCAAATTAATAAACATAAAAAGAGCCAAAAATCCCTTATATCACTAGGCAAGAGAAATGAATAAAACCTTCTCTAAAGAAGACAGATAAATGGCTAACAAACATGAAAAAATACTCGTTGTCCCTAATTATTAGAGAAATGCAAATCAAAACCACCCTGAAATATCATCTAACCCCAGTGAGAATGGCCCACATTACAAAGTGTCAAAACTGGTGATGCTGGCGTGGATGTAAAAAGAAGGGAACACTTTTACACTGCTGGTGGGACTGCAAACTAATACAACCTTTTTGGAAGGCAGTATGGAGAACCCTCAAAGAACTCAAGCTAGACCTCCCATTTGATCTTGCAATCCCATTGCTGGGCATCTACCCAGAAGAAAAAAAATCCCTTTACCACAGGGACACTTGCAGACTGGCACTAGACTGTTTATTGCAGCTCAATTTACAGTTGCCAAAGTTGCCCACCAACCCAGGAATGGATTAACAAGCTGTGGTATATGTATACCATGGAATACTATTCAGCCATTTAAAAAGATGGAGACTTTACATCTTTTGTATTAACTTGGATGGGTGTGGAACACATTCTTCTTAGTAAAGCATCACAAGAATGGAGAAACAAGAATCCTATGTACTCAATTCTGATATAAGGACAATTAATGTCCTAGTACATGGTGGGGGATGGGGGATGGGGAGAGCAGAGAAAGAGAAGAAGGGAAGGAGTTGGGGGATAAGGGGTGTGGTATACCTTTTGGGGATGGGGCACAATTATAAGAGGGTCCTTATCTAATCAAATCAATCAATGCAACCTGGTTCTGTTACCCTCAATGAACCCCAACAATAAAAAAAAAAAATTAAGCAGAAGAAAAAATTTCAGAACTTACAGACAACTCTATAGAATTAACCCAGTCAATAAAAAAGGAACAAAGAATAAAGAGTAACAAAGTTCATGAGAAAAAAATGGTATTATGCAAAATATCCAAATATTAAGAATAATAGGCATCCCTGAGGGTAAAGAAGAAAAACCAAAGCCTCAAAAAATTTATTTGAGAATATAATGGAGAAAAACATCTCTAATCTTGCTAGAGATTTAGAAATCCACATACAAACCTGAATGAACACCTGGGAGAGTCATTGCAAAAAGGGCATCACCAAAGCATATATTCAAAAGACTGGCCAAAGTCGATGTGAAGGAGGAACTCCTAACTGTGAAGCAAAAATATCAAGTAACTTACAAAGAAAAACCCATCAAACTTTTAACAGAAACCTTACAAGCCAGAAAGAAATGGGGTCTTATAGTTAGTCTCCTTAAACAAAGTAACTATCAGCCAATAATTTTGTATCCTGCAAAAGTAAGTTTCATAAATGAAGGAGAAATAAAATCTTTCCCAGAGAAGAAAACAATAAGGGAATTTGTCACCACTAAACCTGTCCTATAAGAAATGCATAATAGTGTTTTATTAATACATATGGAACATAATAATTGATACTCACCTGTGGGGGGGGATAAAAGTCAAAGTTTACACCTCTTACAAAACAGTAACACAAGAGAGAGAACAAAGTAACTAGATAACAATCAAAATGTGACCAGAACAGAATCTTGTACAACAGTACTAACCTTGAAGGAGAAAGCTCTTAATACACCTCTTAACAAGTAGCAAAATTGAAACAGTAAGTAAAAAATTCTGAACCAAAACAAACAAACAAACAAACAAACAAACAAACCATGGTTTAGATGTATTCACAGCCAAATTCCACCCAATCTACAACAGAACTGACATCCATACTGCTGAAACTGTTCCATAATACTGAGAAGAAAGGAACCCTGTCTAACTCATTCTATGAAGCCAGTATTACCTCGATACCAAAGGCAATAAAGGACACACAAAAGGGGAAAACTACAGACCCTATGAATATAGATGCAAATATCCTCAACAAAATACTAGCAAACCAAATTGAATATCACATCAAAAAGATAATCCACCATGATGAAGGATGGTTCAACATGTATGAAATCAATAAATGTGATTCACCACATAAACAGAACTAAACACAAAGGCTATACCATCATTATTCATTAGATGTAGAAAAAGCATTCAATAAAACGCAGCACACATTCATGATAAAAACCCTCAACAAGCCAGCATATAAGAAATACACTAGAAAATTACAAAAGCCATATGTGACAACCCCGTAACTAACATCATACTAAATGGGTAAATGTTAAAAGCATTCCCCCGAAGAACTGAAGCTCACTGTCACCACTTCTGTTCAACATAATACTGGAAGTCCTACCCAGAACAATTAGGCAGGAGAAAGAAATAAAGGGCAATGAATTGGGGAAAGACGAGGTTAAATCCCTGTTTGCTAATAAAATGATCTTGTATCTAAAAAACACTAATGACTCCACCAAAATACATCTAACATTCATAAATCAATTCATCAAAGTCTCAGGTTACAAAATAAATGTACACAAGTCAGTAGGATTTCTATGTGTTTATAACAGTTAAGCTGAAAGTCAAATCAAGAGCACAATATTATTCAGAATAACTGCAAAGAAAATAAAATACCTGGGAATAAATGTAAACAAGGAAGTAAAAGGTCTAGACAAGTATAAGTACAAAACACTAATGAAAGAAATCATGGATGGCAAAAAATGGAGAAAATATTCCATACTCATAGATTGGAAGAATCAACATTATTAAAATAATAATGCCCAAAGTTGTTTATAAATTCAACATAATCCCCACCAAAATACAACATCCCTTTTCACAGATCTAGAAAATAATAATTCCAAACTTCACATGAATCCAAAAAAAGAGCCTGAATAACCAAAGCAACCTTAAGTAAAAAGAACATATTTAGAAGCATCACATCATTTGACCTCAAATTGGCTATAGTAACCAAAACAGCATGACACTGCTATAAAGGTAGAGCTATATAGACCATTGGAGGGGAATAGAGAACCCAGAAATAAAACCATGTACCTTTGACCAACTGATTTTTTTGGCAAAGCAGACAAAAACATACGCTGTGGAAAGGACAACCTATTCAATAAATGGTGCTGGGAAAAGTGGATAGCCACATGCAGAAGAATGAAACAGGATCCCTATCTCTCGCCATATACAAAATTTAACTCACGATGGGTTAAAGACTTACATGTAAGACCTGAAACCATAAAAATTCTACAAGAAAACATAGGAAAACTCTTCTATACGTCAGTCTAGGCAAAGAACTTATGACTAAGAACCGAAAGGCAAATCCAACCATAACAAAAATAAATAAATGGGACTTAGTTAAATTAAAAAGTTTATGCACAGCAAGAGAAATATTCAAGAGTAAAGAGATCACCTACAGAATGGGAGAAAATATCAGCAAACTATACATAGAACAAAGGGCTAATATCCAGAATCTACAAAGAACTTAAACAAATCATCAAGAAGCAAGCAAATAACCTCATTAAAAAGTAGGCAATAGAGTTTTTTCAAAAAAGATAGACAAATAGCTAATGGACATATGAAAAAATGCTCAACATCACTAATCCTGAGGGACATGCCAGTTCAAACCATAATGAGATACCAGCTTGCCCCTCTCAGAATGGCCATTACTTAAAAATCAAAAAACAATAGATGTTGGTGCAGATGCCATGAAAAAAGGGAGCTTATACACTGTTGGTGCGACTGTAAATTAGTGTAACCTCTATGGAAAACAGTACGGAGATTCCTCAAAGAACTAAAAGTAGACACGCCATTCAATCTAGCAATCCCATAAGAAGTCATTTAATCAAAAAGACATCTGCACCCAAATGTTTACTGCAGCAAAATTCACAATTGCAAAGATGTAGAATCAATCTAAGCACCCATCAATTGTTGACTGCATAAAGAAAATGTGGAATACACATACCATGCAGTACTATTCCACCATAAAAAGGAGAAAGTAATGTCATTTTCAGCAACTGGGGTGAAATCATAGATCATTATCCTAAGTGAAGTATGTCAGGAATGGAAAAACAAATACCACATGTCCTCACTAATAAGTGGAAGTCAACTGATGGGTACACGTGGTTATATAGTGGTGAAAGGACATTAGAAACTAAGAAGCGGAGAGGGTGGGATAGGAGTAAGGAATAAAAACTTACCTATTGGATACAATGTACACTATTCTGGTGAGGGGCACACTAAAAGTCCTGACTTGACAAGTCATTCATTTAACAAAAATCTTTGTGCCCTCTTACTATTTTGATAAAAATATTTGCAAAACTGTAAAAACATTGCCATTATTCTCATTGATTTTTTTTGGAACTTCCACGGTAGACTATGGAAAAAGAAGTTAGAGAACAAATGATGAAATGTGTCTTACTATTAAGTAGCCTATAATATTATAAGAAAGCTGAGACAATGAAATAAGAGAATATTAGAAACATGACTAAGTGTCAAATTGGGTGACATAGTCTGTAGGCACTAAACAAGTTAAGGAAAAGAAGAATGTGGATGAAAGTAGATTTGTCAGAGAGAGAGAGACTTGTGCATATGTAGGCTTTTGTACAACAATAAGTGGAGAGCTTGTTTTCCAAGCATGATAACCAACATGAACAAAGTCCCAGAGGCCAAGATAAGCACAGTGTGCTTTAGGAACAGTAAGGTGACATTCTGGCTGGAATAGTTTGCATTGGTCAATACCAAGAAATTATTTGTATAAGTAGAGTAGAGCCACATCATGGGGAGGTTTAGATGTCAAGATGAGGCATTTAGACTTTATGGGCCATGGGAAGCTGTTAAATGTTACTGATTCAGGAAAATGACATGATGAAAGTGATATTTCAGGAAAATTAATTTAGAAGTAGCATAAAGGAGGGATTGGAAATAAAAACACTCAAAATCAGGACAATATTATGGTCATTCATGCATGAAGTGATGAGGACCTAGTTGTGGTAATGGAAAAAAAAATGGATATGAGAGATTCTGTAATGGCATAATTAACAGTACTTGATTGATTAGAAAGAGGATTAATTTTGAGACTGGATAACTGAGAATGGTATTGCCATTGATGGACAATGAAAGAGTATAGGGAAACCCATTTTAAGTATTTGATGATGGCTGTTTTTAACTTGTTTGTTGAAATTGTGAGATTACCTAATAGAAATATATATGCATAGGGAATCTCTATATAGGTGGGTGGATAAGAAGTTTAAAATTGAGTCTACATATATGGACGTGATCACTGAATTTTAGGAAATGAATGAGGTTTCTGAAAAACAAATTATATAAATCAGAGCCCAAGAACTAAGTCTTACAATGTACAGCTAATATGTTTTGATAGGAAAAGCCAGTAAAAAGACTCAAGAAACAATTAAAAACTATTAGAAGAACAGAATGATGTTACATTGCAAAAGCCAATGAAAAATAGTTTCAAACAAAAGATAAAAATCAGTCATGTCAGATTCCACTAAGAATAGATGGTTGAATATGTAATGTAAGCTCTCTGAAAGCTCTCTTAAAGAGATCTCTGTCAGTTTTACTCAATGATGTTTCCTGAGTGCCTAGAATTGGCACATAGTAAGTGATGAATAAATAAATACTCTTGGCTACTGTCGCTAAAAGTTTTGTGCAAACATTATAAATATAAGCACATTGGTCGAAAATAATCAGCATCTTTACCTGCAAATCTCTGTAAATATATATTGATTCTATTTGTTTATCAGGCACTCTTATTGGAAGCCAACATAGTATTGTTGAAATGCACAATAAAGATGGATATGCATCATTTATACTTGCTGACTCACATTTGAGGCAGCCAGAAGGAGGCAAATAATATGTCTATTTGCATAATACTACAGACCAAAACATAGCTGGTAGCCTTACTTTGTAGACCTTTTAGGGTGTGCTTGTCATCTGAATAGGATATACATTTTTGGTGGTGGTATCTGGTGGAAACAATATCCTGCATCGAAATGAATAACTACTTTAGAATTTAAACCGTTGCAGTCATTATGAAATCTGATTTTAGTTTAAACTTATTTTGGTATTAGGTCACCAATTTTATCTGTCTTTCAAAAGACCAGTGCATTGGTTGGGTTAATGTCTGATTTTATGGTTAAAGTGGCTTATTTATTTCATTTTTGACTTGAGTAGCCATAATGGATAGAAGAGGAAAGTAAGTGATTTTACTGGAAGAAACAATATGGATTCCCTACTAAACTAATTACATAGCAATAATTGTATTTTTAAGCTGGGATTTTGTGTTAGTTATTAACTTCCCTGGAACAAATTATACCCCAAGTTAGCATGTTAAAACAGCAAACATTATCTCACAGTTTTTGTGGGCCAGGAACCTAAAAATGGTTTATTTGTATTCTCTCAGCTTGAAGATCTCTTGTGTGGCTACTGTTAAGCTGTCACCTGGGCATGTGGTGTCTTTTGAAGGTTTGACTGGGAGTCTAAGCTCACGTTTTTGGTTCTTGGCATACTTTGGTCCCCTGCCACATGGGATTTGCCATGGGGCTGATTCATGAAATGGTAGAAGATACTCTAGAGAGAGTGATCCAAGAGAGAGCGAGAAAAAATCACCAGACAGAAGCCAGAGTCATTTTATAACCTAATCTCAGAAATGATATCCCATCACTTTGGCTATATTCTGATTGTTAGAAGTAAGTCAGTGAGTTCAAGAGATTGCACAAGAGTTTGTGAATACCAGGAGGCATGGATCACTGGGGAACATCTTAGAAGCTGCCTACCACTTATTTATTGGCACCTATTTTATCTTTTATAACCCAGCAGAATTTGTTGAAAGAGCACAGATACAACAAGGCTAAAGACAACTCTTTGGAGATGAAACAAGGAACACATCCCGTCTCCTACATATGGAGCTACTCATTATGAAAAGTTAGATTTTCTTTTATGAAGAGTAAAGATATTTTTTTAAAATGTCAAAATCTTACATACAGATATTAAATTATATATGTAATATACACACATATATATATGATTTTTAAAAGATATGTTGTATTTACTAAAATAGTCTGAGAAGAAACTGAAAAGCCAAATGAGGAAAAGAAGTTAACATGAAGAGAGAATTCATCTTCAAGTGACTTTCACAATTACAAAACTACCCAGAAAGACAGCAGAAAATGTTTAACATTAACAGCAACTCCACTTTAATTGCAATGCTCTTATTCAATTAATATACATTAATATGAAATAAGATACAAACTCTAGTAAAATGTTGCCCCTATGTATATTTTTTAGTTCATATTTTAAAGTAGAGATAAAGTAAACTAAACTAGTAAGAAATTGGACTTTAAAAACAGATAATATAGATCACCTCATAGTTCATATCTCTTCCTCTTACCTTTTCTTTACTTTAGTTATGCTCGAGTTTAATAATTGAAATTACAAGAATACACATTTTTGATGGTAGAATGGTAATTTAGTAGGAAACAGAACAATGCTGTTATAGTAGATCTTTAAATTCAATTTTTAACTAAATTAATTTCATGAGGTCTCAGTTGTTCTGTCTAAATCCAGAAATTATAGGTATTCATTTAGATTCATAAACCACATCCCATTTACTCCAAATAAAAGATATAACCCTGTCCTGTCCACAGAGAGCAAAGAAGAATAAAGTAAAAGAGAAAAGTGCTTTATTAATCATAACAACATGAGATGCCTATTCAAAACGGAGGAAGAGGCTTGGTGCCTGTGGCTCAACGGGCTAAGGCGCAAGCCATGTACACCTGAGCTGGCGGATTCGAATCCAGCCTGGGCCCGCCAAACAACAGTGATGGCTGCAACCAAAAAATGGCTGGGCGTTGTGGCAGGCACCTGTGGTCCCAGCTGCTTGGGAGGCAGAGGCAGGAGACTCACTTGAGCCCAGGAATTGGAGGTTGCTGTGAGCTGTGATGCCACAATACTCCTCTATCTAGGGTGACAGCTTGAGTCTCTGTCTCAAAAAAAAAAAAAAAAAAAACGGAGGAAGGAAATACATATAATATTTAAAAGAAGTATATTTGTGTATGTGTATTTCAAAAGGGCTATACTTCTGAAATAGTCATTCTTATTGGAAAGACAGACATCTTTGTGCTCAAATATAAAAAAAGAGTTTAGATTAGGTGGTCTCTGAGGTCGCTCTCAGCTTTAACATTCCTTGTTTTTTTAGAGACAGAGTCTCACTTTATCACCCTGGGTAGAGTGCCCTGGTGTCACAACTCACAGCAACCTCCAACTCCTGGGCTTAGGCAATTCTCTCGCCTCAGCCTCCTGAATAGCTGGGTGAGCACCACAACACCTGGCTATTTTTTTGTTGCAGTTTGGCTGGGGCCAGGTTTGAACCCGCCACCCTTGATATATGCGGCCGGCGCCCTACCCACTGAGCCACAGGTGCTGCCCAGCTTTAACATTCTTTAGTCGATAATCAGAATAGTCATTTGAGTTAAGTAGAATGAGAAAACATGCATAATTAAAACCTATAGATCAGTGGTTCTCAACCTTCCTAATGCTGCGACCCTTTAATACAGTTCCTCACGTTGTGGTGACCCCAACCATAAAGAAAGTTGGGGGTCACCACATGAGGAACTATATTAAAGGGTCACGGCTTTAGGAAGGTTGAGAACCACTGCTATAGATTGTCTCTCGACTTCATTTTAGCCTAAATGTTATTAGTCAATACCAAATGTGCGTCTGTGTGTGTATGCATTCAAGGTATCTTGGAGGTGATGGGAGGGGGTGGTGCTGAGCAGTAGGCAGCTCACTCTTTTGTGTCCTACCAGGAAATGTAGATAATTGCTTTACAGATATCACTTTTGTATTCTTTGTAGCTTAGGAATTGGTCAAAATAAGAAGGACACTCTGATTAGCCCACCTTGTGACCTGTGGGTATTCTTTTCAAATAGGCTTTTATTCTCAAATTATCTTTTCTTCTCAGGTTTAACTTAGGTATCTGCTCCCTATTTTCTCATCCTCCATAGATTTGGTTTCATACTCATTCATTTATTTATCAAATACTTATTGAGTGCCCCCTATGTGCTGAGTATGCTGTTTTAGGTTCTGAGTACAAAAAAAAAAAAAAAAAACCTCTGCTCTATTGCCTAGGTTATAAAAGGGAAAGATAAGTAGATATTATAGGCATGTGTATGCACAAAGGTACATTGTCATATGTGATTAAATGTAATTGTAAGGTGATAAGGAATTATGTATGTATGTATGTACATATATGTAGTTAGTGATATGGAGGAAATTGTTTAGGTTTAGGGGGATTGAAAGCATTGGTGGAACACAGATTGCAATTTTTTATTTGTTTGTTTATTTATTTTAGAGACAGTCTCCATTTGTTGCCTAGGCTAGAGTGCAATGGCATTTTCATAGCTCACTGCAACCTCAAACTCCTAGGCTCAAGCGATACTCCTGTCTCGGCCTCCTGAGTAACTGGGATTACAGGTGTACACCACCATGCCGGGCTAATTTTTTTTTTTTTTTTGTAGAGACAGAGTCTCACGTTTTTGCCCACCATAGAGTGCCGTGGCATTACACAGCTCACAGCAACCTCCAACTCCTGGGCTTAGGCGATTCTCTTGCTTCAGCCTCCCGAATAGCTGGGACTACAGGCGCCCGCCACAACGCCCGGCTATTTTTTTTGTTGTTGGAGTTTGGCCAGGGCAGGGTTTTAACCCACCACCCTCAGTATATGGGGTCAGCGCCCTGCCCACTGAGCCACAGGGGCCACCCTCAGGCTAATTTTTTTATAGAGGCAGGCTCTTGTTAGGTTGCTCAGGCTCATCTTCCACTCATGGCATCAAGTGATCCTCCTACCTCCACCTCTCAAAGTGCTACAATTATAGCCACAATTTTAAATAGAAAGCCTAGGGTAACCTCATTGAGAATGGACATTTAAGCAATTTTTGGGAGCAGTTTGGAGAAAAGTGGTTGTCTGGGGAAAGGGAATTCAATCAGAAAAAGCAAGCAATACAAAGATCTCCAGTCAAGGGAATGTCTGGATTGTTCAAGGAATTAGTGTTCAAGGAGCTAATGTAACTATGTCAGATGGGGAAAGGAGAATACTAGTAGATTCACTTACAAGGGTATAACTCAGGGAGAGAGCAGATCTTATATGACCTTGAGGACATTCTAAGTACTTTGGCTTTTACTCTGAGTAAAATAAAGAGTCTTTGGAGGGTTTTTAGCAGAAGAATAATGTAAGATGGCTTTTGAAAGGGTAATGCTGGCTACTATATTTTTGTTCTATTGAAACTGCTTGGTTGGTATATGATTGACATTCAAGAAACTGTATATACACATAAATATACACACAGATATATAATGTACAAGTTTGTTTCTTTTTTTTTTTTTTGAGACAGATTCTCAGTATGTTGCCCTTGGTAGAGTGCCATGGAGTCATAGCTCACAGCAACCTCAAACCTGTGCTCAAGTGATCTGTCTCAGGCTCTGGAGTAGCTGGGACTACAGGCGCCTGCCACAACACCAGGCTATTTTTAGAGATGGGGATCTCATTCTTGCTCAGGCTGGTCTCAAACTCCTGAGCTCAAGAAATCCACCTGTCACAGCCTCCCAGAGTGCTAGGATTACAGGCATGAGCCACTATGCCCAGCTAACGTATCAGATTTGATTAGTTGAGATATAAGTATACACCATGAAACCATGACCTCCAATCTATACTGTAAACCTATCAATCACCTCCAAAAGTTTCCTACCACTTTCTTATTTGTTATTATTTATAGGTACCTTATAAGACCACTTAACATAAGATCTACACACTTAGTAAATTTTTAAGTATACAATACAATATTGTTAAATTTAGATACTAAGTTATACAGTTGATCTCTAGTATTAATTGACTTTTTATAACCAAAATTTGTACATTAATACCTCTTCATTTCTCTCTTCTCCCAGTCTCATGGACCTCTAGCATTCTACTTTCCTGCTACTATGAGTTTGACTATTTAGACTTGTCATACTAAGTGTTATCATACAATATTTGTCCTTCTACGTCTGGCTTATGACTTAATGTAATGTTCTCCAGGTTCACTCATGTTATTACAGGACTTTAAGGAAGTGTCAGGACTTCTTTCTTTTTAAGGTTGAATGATATTCCATTGTATACATACATAACACATTTTTTTCTTGCATTTTAAAATAATTTTTATTTCAAAATATCAGGGAGCACAAGTGTTCTTATTAAATGGATGAATTGCATAATGCTGAAGTCAGACTGTATTGCTGTGAGAAAAGCCAAGGGCAAACCAAATCCAAAGTAGCAGGGTCAATTCCTTTCTGTGTTTGAAAACTATGGGTGCCTTTCAATTCCTTTATTGAACCAACAATATCTGAAGCAATATAATGAGTAAAGAAGAGACATGTGCAGGATACTAACCAGCTGACCAACAAGATGGATAGAAAATAGGCTCACAAATATTCCCTGGATAAGGAAATATCCTGCAACAAAAGTTTGAAAAGCATATCAGCAATTATTTTCTGACACTAGGGAATGAGTGAGGCTTCCTCCCTGATACCTCAAATGCCAGGTCAGCTGTATCTTGAAACCAAATGGCATTTACAACTTTGCTAAGCACAAACAGGGGGAGCACCCAAAGAGCACTGAAAATTGATGTGAGGAAGAATTACAGTCATGACCAAACATCTTCATGTAGTGATGAATAATTCGGGCTGTTAATGACTGAAGCACAGGAATAAACACTTGATAAGAGGAAACTAAACCAGAATACTCCACTATTCCAAGCACAACATTATAAAATTCTACTAACAATACATGGTTCACTTTCGTGCTTCTGCTCTATACTCTGGGCTGTCTTCTGTGCCAGGACACTACTTGCCCTTCTTTGACACTGTTCCTCTCTCTTTTGCTGGATTTGAGCATCTAGCTTTGAGATGGTGCATATACCCCATATGAAGTCTTTGATTCCACTGCCAAGGTCCTGGAAAAAGGTTTTGATACTGTGGTCATCTCCACCACCCAAACCATCAACTACACAGAGGACACAGAATCACTCCAAAATTTCTCATCATGCAGGAACATGGCTCCTACCTGGCCCCTCACCCTCTGCGGCTGCTTGGCACCTCTGCACATGCTTAGCTCCTCCATGCCTGGGTGACACAGGCTGCATGAAATATTGTTTCTCAAACCTTCACCTTGAGTTTTTATTTGTCCTTGGGGATAAATGCATTTCCTAAAGACAGCATATACCTGGCTTATATTTCTTTATCCAATTAGGCACCCTATGTCTCTTCAGTGGGGAGTTCAAGCCATTAACATTCATTGAGAGAGTTAATAAGTAGGGCAGAGTTCTGTTTAGCTTGTTGTGTGGGGCTCTGTTGCTTTGTTTTGTCACTTGGACCATTGTGGTAGCTAGGCTTTGTCCTTTAGTATATGGGTATCTTTAAATTTGCTGATGGGCTGATGTGTTGGTATATGTAAAGTACAAGTCTGAGTACTACTTTCTGCAGATATGGTCTGGTAGTGGCAAATTTCTCTGGTTTTTGCTTGTCAGTGAAAGATTTGATTTCCCTATCAGATATAAAACTTAGTTTTGTAGAATACAGAATCCAAGGCAGAAAGTTGTCTTGTTTGAGAAGATTGAAGGTAGGAATCCACTCTCTTCTGGCTTATAAAGTTTCCCCTGAGAAGTGAGATGTTACCCTGATGGGCTTGCCCTTTTTTTGAGATAGAGTCTCACTATATTGCCCTCAATAGAGTGCCATGACGTCACAGCTCACAGCAACCTCAAATGTTTGAGCTCAAGTGATTCTCTTGCCTCTGCCTCCCAAGAAGCTGGGACTACAGGCATCTGCCACAACGCCCAGCTAAGAATTTTCTTTTTCAATTTCCCGTTGGCTAGATTAATTACAATGTGCCTAGGAGATTCTCTGTTTGAATTGAGTCTACCTGGGTTTTGATATCCATCTAGTAGGTGTATGTCTGTATCTTTTGCTATGCTTGGGAAATTTTCAGCTATAACATAATCAACCAGGACTTCCATACTTTTGAAACTCTATTCTTCTCCTTCAGGGATACCTATAATTCATATGTTTGTACACTTAATGTAGCCCCATAACTCTCTCAGACATTGCTCTGCCACTACTGTCTTCTTTTCTGGCTCTTTAAATGACTGGGTTAGCTCTAACACATTGTCTTTAAGCTCTGAGATTCTTTCTTCTCTATGATTTAATCTATTGTTGAAACTTAATACTAAATTTTGAAACTCTCTGAATGCCTCCCTTCAATTCTTTAAGCTCTCTTATATCCTTTCTAATTTTGTCCGGATCCTTGGAGACTTTGACCTTAATTATGTTAATTTCTTGGGACATTTTTTGGATATCCTTTTGCTGGTTTTCTACATGCCCTTCAATTCTCTACATCATTTTAGCCAACCATAATCTGAATTCCCATTTCTATCATTCCCAGAATTTCTTTATGGGTGAAATCTTCTGTGGTAGCTCCACTGTGATACCCTGGGGGACCTGATCTGTTCTGGTTCTGCATGTTGCCAGAGCTTTTTTTGCTGCTTTCTCCTCATGTGTGGTTTCTTCTTCTTTATTTCCTTCCACTAATTTCTTCTCTCTATTCTTCCTTTCCTTTGTTCTTCTTTGACTCTACGTTTTGAGGTTAAAATGGCCCTGTCAGTGATACAAGTACCATGCTGCATAAAGCATAAGGAGTCACAGATTCCACTTGTAACGAAAGAGCTACAGGAACAAGATGAGGGTGGTATTGTGCCTGCTGTCCCTTCCCAACTCCACTTCTCCAAATCACTATCAAGTCTCCATGGCAGATAGTCCTCAAGAGATTATCTAAGCAAAAGTCATAACTTCCATATGTTCAATAACCCCTATCTAGGACCTTACAATCTAAGAGGGTTAAACTCACTTTATAATCTCTCAGCAAGGTAATGGCTGTTTGGCTAAACTGGAACTGCCAAAATCAATAAGAAAAGTTTAAAAACAGTCATGAGAAGCCACTCTGAAATGAGGAAGAGTCTGTAAGTCACTGATTAGTATGATTTTTACAAAGAAAGCTATATAGTCTTTCCTAAATTGAGTATTAAGGTATAAAAGCTCCTTATTCTTCAACACATTTACAGTTTGAACACATGTGATCCAACATCTTCTTCTAGGCAGGGATTTAATGAACATTTTGTGAGAACATCTGTTTGTTATTTATCTTTGTCTCATTTTACACATCAGCAAATCCCATTTTACCACCAAGACAGAATAAAAATCACCATTTCATTACATAGTGTTCATAATTTTAAGCTCCAACTCGGAGGAAGAGAAGCTGTCGTCAACACTGTATTCTACCTGATGTTACAAGGAAGAAGTACAAGGGTGAGTAAGTGCAGAGGGGAGATGATTAAATATGTAAATCCTCTTAACATACATTCTGCCAATGGCTACTCCTTTTACTATCCCAGCAAGTGGGAACTACTGTATCTTATTTTGGCCTTTTTTTGGGGCAGTTTTTGGCCAGGGCTGGGTCTGAACCTGCCATCTCTGGCATATGGGGCCAGCACCCTACTCCTTTGAGCCACAGGCACTGCCCTATTTTGGCCTCTTTTGACTTTATGTTTTTAAAAATGGGTGGTTCTAACTAAATGAACTTTTTTTCCTGTATGTTCTAAAAAAGAAACCACTACTGGACTTACCAGGTATAGATCTTTGAAAACTGGGAAAGAGAGAGAGAGAGATACAGACACAGGCTACAGTTTCTTCAATGTTTCCATCCTGTGGCTTGATGCTACTAAATGGCATTTCTAAGTGTTTCCACTAGTTATTAGGAAAAGGAGCCAGTATCAAGACCACTAGGAATGACCAGTACCATGAGCTAAGGCAAATGCAGAGCAGGGAAAGAATTTTATCAATTTAGGCAAAGTGTCTAAAGTCATTTCTGTACAGCATATCCATCATAGTATCCACTTGTAAATATTTTATGTTTTGAGATAAGTAACAATATTGAGTGAAATCTTAATTATAACAGTAGTTATAGCTGATTTTCTCTAGATCCAAATGTTTTGTTTTACATGCCCTGGAGAATACTAAAATATGGAATAAGAAAGGCATAGTCCTTGCCTTAAAGAACTTACAATCATTTCCTCCTAACAGTCATTTATAGTAAGACATACACCACTAGACTTGCATCAGGAGCATAAGTTTGAGACATAAATTCAACTAAAGAATAGAAGGATATATGTGTATAATACCCGATTGAACATTGCATTAGATGGTATAGAAAATAAGTACTACTGCAGTTCAGAGGAGAAAATTGGCATAGGCTAGCAGAAGAAGAGAATACTTTCTGTGATGTATAAGATTTGAGTTGGGTAAGTTGGATATGATTTAGAAAGGTGAAGGAGGATGGCAAAGAAAGAATAAAATTAATCTATAGCATGTGGTTCATCTAACACTTGAGTTATATACCACTAAAGTGTTTTGAAGATCCCTCCCCATAATACCATCAAACAGGTAAAGGAGGAAAGAAGGAGATAAATACATTTCCTTTTTACCTCTCTTTCTAAGCCACTAAAGAACAGAAATCTCACATAGAAATATATCTGAATATTTGATTAAAGTAATTGATGCTAAAATATGATTGAAGCTTAACCTTCCCATGAGACATTTGTATCTTAAGAGGAGATCATCAACCAATACAGAATCTCTAATTAGTGTAATCATATGGGGAAAGGATTTTGAAACTGGGAGAAGCCCCAAGAGCATTTTTCTTCTCTTTGTCTATTTTAGAAAGTGGTGTTCCCTCCCCACATAATCTGCTGGAGCATATGATATTCAGGGTCACTGAGGGTAGAATATCCCTTTTCCCCCTTATTTCCAAGGACTTCTTTACCTCATTAGGCTCCTCATAGTTGATGGATATATCAAACTGAAAATAATGAAAACCATCTCAGAAGTTGTTCTAAATAAGTTACCATTTTCTTCAGCATTAGTTTTGTCCTGTTTT
This sequence comes from Perodicticus potto, assembly GCA_963574655.1. Taxonomy (NCBI): domain Eukaryota; kingdom Metazoa; phylum Chordata; class Mammalia; order Primates; family Lorisidae; genus Perodicticus; species Perodicticus potto. Next base: position 16,852 of record CAUYRH010151130.1, read on the forward strand.
ATTTTGTTTGATATTAATATATAGGAAGTCTTTTATAGTTGATACAAAGCAAAATTTTCATGGATGATATAAGTAGTCACTTTTATTTATCTCAGTGATTCTCATCCAGGCTGGTATAATATCCCTTGAAGATCATATTAGAACCTTCAAGAAATCTTTTTCAAAGTATGTCTCCCCAACCTTTGATATTTGGATATTTCCCCATGATGACATATCCACACTCTACTTCCTAATCTACCTCTGGATGACAGATCATATGCTAAAGGAAGCAATGAAGGAAAGAAATAAAGGAAAAAAAGGAAGGAATAAAAGTGAGAAGAGTTATTTTTTTTTAAGCTAGAGGCAATATATAACACTAGCTTTCTAGTCAACTAAGCTTTAAAATCCTGATTGAATTCTCTTCATTCTTGAGGACTGGCTTTCTACTCTCCATACTGTAACAAAGAACTGTACTAAGCTGTGTTCGTCATGGCCTGGAAAACCACATGGTAAACACTCTGTTCCACCTATAAGTGAGAAACACATGACATGGCACTCTTGGCACCATCTATGCAGGCGTGTCCAACCTGCGACCATGGCTGATTTGGGAAGCATTTTTATTGCTTATCTGTGGTACAGATATCACAAAAAGTATGCACGGGCCTTTTCTGTTGCTAATCAGATTTCATTAGTGTTTGTGTATTTAATGTCTGGCCCAAGACAACTCTTCTTCTGCCAATGTGCAGCAGAGAAGAAAAAAATGTTGGGCAATCTGATTCTAAGGTATGGGGTATGAGAGAATTAGAAAGGTTCTATAGAACAATTGACTCTTTAGTAGTAAAAGTTGGGAAGAAGGGGCAAAGGCAAATAAACCAGTATTGCAAGGTAGGCAGCACAGATGATCACAGCAGTGCGAGGGAGTGGGGCCACAGAATGGAAATCTTGTGGTGCTACAGCTTAATAACCAAGGAGAAAACACAGAAAGTAGTGTTAAGCAAGGAAATGAGGTATAGAAGAAGGAAAAAAGAGAAATAAAAGATAATACCCTTTTCCAGGTGGGAAGGTCAAATTTACATGTAACTCTGAAACCTAATAAGTTCAGCTAATTTGTAATAATCTATTTCAGCAGTTCTCAACCTGTGGGTCATGACCCCTTTTTAACAATGAAAATACATTGCGGCATTAGGAAGGTTGAGAACCACTGAATTCTATTCCATTATCAAAAGGCATCCTTGCTATGGTTCAAGAGCAAAAACAAAAGACACAAAAACAACACATACACATTGATACACATGCATGCATAAACACATATCTGTACACAAGTATTAAAATAGAAACAAGTACAGGGACATGCATACACAGCCACTAGTGACCCAGACACTAACATTAACACATATGCATGCATGTACACATATGTACATGTGCACACTCACTCCAGGATGAGTCTGAGTAAAAGAAAATCATCTCTGACTTAATTTTCTCCTTTAACTGTTTCTCTTGGCTTCTTCACAAAGATGGGAATAATCCAAATCAAATGCAAGAGGTTGTCATTGAATAGGATGCTTCATTTTTGGTTCTCTTATATTACATATTTACACCATATGGATTCTGGCTACTTAGAAAACAAAATGGTAGTTGTACAAAGTATAGGCTTTGGCTGTGAAGTGGTGTTACCAGTGAGAAATGGTATAGGGAAATGATATAGAGCCACCCCTCATGGGGTCTTTTCTAAGTGAGGTATGTGCCTTTTAAAAATCAGTCCCTCTCTATAGATTCAAAGCAATCCATTTAAAAAATTCAAGCTGCTTTTGTGCAAAAATTGACACTGATTCTAAAAGTCATATACAAATGCAAGAGACCCAGAATAGCTAAAACACAATCTTGAAAAGAACAAAGTTGAAGGACTCTCACTTCCTGATTTCAAAATTACTACAAACTGACAGTAATCAAGATAATGAGGTAAGAGTAGGAATATAGATCAATAGAACAGAATTGAGTATTCAGAAATAAACACTCATATTTACCTTCAATTGAATTTTGACAAAGGTGCCATGAAGTAGAGGAAAAATAGTCTTCAATAAATGGTGCTGAGACAATTGGATAGCCACATAAATGAGGAAGTTGGACCCCTACCTCACATGATACACCACAATTAACTAAAAATAGATCACAGAACTACATGTAAGAGCTAAATTTTTTTTGGGGGGGAGATTCATTGAGGGTACAAAGAATCAGGTTACACTGATTGCATTTGTTAGGTAAAGTCCCTCTTATAATTGTGTCCCGCCCCCAAAAGGTATGTCATACACTGTGACCCCCCACCCCCTTCCTCCTTCCCTCTCTCTACTCTCCCCTTCTCCCATTCCCCACCATGTACTAGGTCATTAATTGTCCTCATATCAGAATTGGGTACATAGGATTCTTGCTCCTCCATTCTTGCTTTACTAAGAATATGTTCCACTTCCATCCTGATTAATACAAAATATGGAAAGTCTCCATCTTTTTAAATGGCTGAATAGTATTCCATGGTATACATATACCACAAGTTGTTAATCCATTCCTGGGTTGGTGGGCATCTAGGCTGTTTCCACATTTTGGTTATTGTAAATTGAGCTGTGATAAACAGTCTAGTGCAAGTGTCTTTATGGTAAAAGGACTTTTTTCTTCTGGGTAGATGCCTGGTAATGGGATAGTAGGATCAAATGGAAGATCTAGTTTGAGTTCTTTGAGAGTTCTCCATACTTCCTTCCAAAAAAGTTGTATTAGTTTGCAGTCCCACCAGAAGTGTAAAAGTGTTCCCTTCTCTCCACATCCACGCCTTAAGAGCTACATTTTAAAAAAACTTATAAGAAAACATATGTCAGGGGGAGGGGGAATAAAAAAGTGGGGAGAGGAAAGAAGTGGAGGGGATTGGTATGCTCCCACTTAATGGGTACAACGTAAGGGTATATGGCACACCTCTTGGGTGCAGGACTAAACTACAAGAGGGACTCTACCTAACAAATGCAAATGGTGTAACCTAGTTGTTTGTACCCTCACATTAACATGAAATAAAAAAATAACGAATGAAATATTATAAAAAGAAAAGAAAAGATAGGAGCAAATCTCATGACTTTGACTTAAGCAATGTTTTTTTTTAAATATATATGATACTAAAACATAAGCCGAAGAAAAAAAAGAATGTAGATAACTGGCTTTTATCAAAATTAGAAATGTTCTACTGCATATGATGTAATTGTGAAAGTAGAAAGACATCCTATGGTATGGTAGAAAATATTTATAAAACCACAATGAAATACCACTTCACACCCATTAGGATGGGTAAAATAAAAAAGGCAGACTATAGTGTGTTGACAAGATTATGGAGAAACTAGAACTCTTATTCATTTCTAGTGAGACTGTGAAATTGTTCAGCTACTTTGGAAAACAATTTTGATGCATCCTCAAAAAGTTAAACGTAGAGTTATGATAGGACCCAGGTATAAACTCTTAGGTATACTCCTAACAGAAATTAACACATATATCCAAATAAAATCTTACACAAGAATACTATAGCAGCATTATTCACAATAGCCAAAAAAGTGGAAACAACCCAAATCCCCATCAATGTTGAATAGATAAACAACTGTGGTATGCCCATACAATGGAATATTATCTAGCCATAAAAAGAAATGAAATACTGATTCACTTCAACACGGATTAACTTTGAAGTCATTATACTAAGGGAAAGAGGCCAGATGAAAAATGCCATATATTTTATGATTCCATTCATATGGAATGTACAGAATAGGCAAATCCATAGAGGGTAGATTAGTAGTTGCCTAGCACTGGGGTATATTTGTGTAGGTGATTGTGAGGTAATGGCTAAGGGGATCTAGGTTTACTTCTGTGGGGGAGGGTAACAAAAATGTTCTAAAATTATAATTTTAATGATGGTTGCATAACTCTGTGACTATACTAAAGATCACTGAATTATATACTTAAACAGGTGTATTGTATGCCATATAAATCATACCGCAATAAAATAAAAACCATCTATCATTCAGGGAGCATATTATAACTGTTTTCCAACATTTCTAGGGCTTATCAAAAAGAATCAGGGTGAGGCTGCTTGCTATAGCTCCAAGGAATAAGCAGAATCAGGGCCACCACACTATACAACTCCATAGGCCTCAATTCATGTTGTAGTTTATGTGGATGGTACTATACTTGAAGCAATGGAGAGAAGCAGAAGGAAGAAAGATCTTGGCTCATTTGTGCAAACATTCAATAAATAAAGATATTCAAACGTATTCTATAAATAAAGATATTCAAATATCAAACAGCCTACTTCATAGTGGAGAGTACCAAATTATTGCAAACATCTAAGTATAAATTTAATTGACCACTTAAGAATTAAGTGGATACAAGTAACAGATTATGTATGGAAGGAGGTAGGTGGACCTGACTTGACCACCTTTATGGTTTTTTATAACCCTAAAATTCATTAAAATGTATATATTACAAAGACCTTCTGAACTTTCATCTGTAAACCTATTTTTCATTCTTAATCATTTCCTCATTAGCTAGGAATAAAGGATTACTTATATATTCCCACTAGGGTGATAAGTCCAATTGTGATTTCCTCAGAAATAATAAAACTTGATGCCATGGTTAAGTCATTGAGTTGAGTCATTTAGCAATGAGCCCATCTACGGACTGCTGTTTTTAAATCTGCAGCTATAAGGGCAGCACTTCCAAAATGTTACTAAGAACAATATACTACATTGTACTTAATACTGCTAATGATGAATAGAAATCATTCTGGACTCTGTCTTTGATCTCTTTCCTCCCTCTTCTGTCCTTTCACTAAGTACAGAATATGTAGGCTGCTGATTTTTACAAGTTGCTCCCAAAGTTCCAGAATCAACCATTTGGCTAAAGGTTCCAAATATTTTGGCTTAAGTTCACAAATGCCATAAGAAATTGGCACTCCATTCTGCAATGCTTTCCTTTCTGTCAATAACTTTAGCTTGGATTCATAAAGGGAAAGCATTTGGCAGGTGGTCCATTTTGATACAGATTTAAAACCTCATTGGGTAACAGTCCTGTACTCCATTTTACACTTTAAAGGTATTGGGAATGATTTTATACTGAAAAGAAAGAAGTGCAGATACTATAAGAAAAGCTGCTTATCCATCACATGTTTCACAAAAGAAAGGGGCAGTTTAATATCCTGTGAGGGGCAGCTTACCTATAGTTCTCTAGGGATCAGAACTGGCTAAAGAGCTTCAAGTACCTCCCTCACTGGATTGGTCAAGTATAGGCAACACGTATACTATGACTTATTCTGGCTCCCTGACATCTTAAGCACACACAAAAACAACCTATATCAAAACTCTCCAATGGAAAACATCTGCAATGAAATTGTACTCATTGTCTAGCCAGTACACCAGAGCCTTACTCTAAATCCCAACCTCAGGGTTCATGCCTTGGAACTGTGTTCTAATGTTCTAACATAGCCCTTCTGTTACTTCCAGTAATAAATCCCTATGGAGAAGGTCCAAGAAGGGCATTGCCGTAGATCATATTCCATGTTAGAGTGAGCTGCTTCTACACAGCTTGTGCTTTATCTGACCTTGATGTGAGGCCAACAAAAGAAATGTTCAGGAGAGTTTGCTACTGGGTGGGTGTTCTTTTTATTTTAAGTAGCTGTAAATATCTGACAAAATAATTAGGTCCTTCTCACTTTAATTCCTTCAGAGCATTTCTTCTCAGACCCATTTCTTTCTCCTCTTGTTAAAAGTCTCACAAGGCCTATGGGTAGGGCACTCAGGGAATACTACTTGAGAAGGTGAGACATAAGTACTGGAATCCCAGGCTCATTTCTCCAACGGTCATATTTCTGCCTGTGCTTATCCCTTTTTCTGCCAGATTGTGCTCTTTATTGTTTACACTACTCAAAACAGCTGTGAGCGCCAATATTCACGAACTACTCAAGCTGTCTTTATTGTATTTACTTTGTGTCACACCCTCATAAACCACTATCCTTAGGTCTCTTATGCATTTCAATTGCTCTTTTTCATTCCAAGCATCTCAATTCCAGAGAATGGAAACTTGGGCAGAGCCTTATTACTCATTAACAAGGGATTCTCACTACTTTGCTTTAAATTATTTGTCCATATCCACGTCACTTACTCAGAATCACACTGGCTTTTAAAATGCTATATCATGTTGCATACTCTGAATATAGTTTACTATCCTATGTCACTTGTAGATGAATAAAAGCATGAATCAAATTTACTTTTGATGACCATGTATATTTTATATCTATTTGTTTGATCTTTATAACCAAGATAAAATGTAATATGCCACCCCAAAGTTTTCCAGAACAGTATGACTTACTTGCAGATTATCGTCATTTTTATTAAATATGGACTATCACAATTATTTTATGTTCTTCACATTCCTTATGACAAACTGAGGTGAATTCAGTTTGTACACTTTCCCCTGAAGAAGCTCGGAAAATTTTCATGACTCAGCAAAGTGTATAAGGGTTGTGGCTCTTTGCAGTTCCTGTCCTGCCTCCAAGCCTAAGGGCAGGGTTTGGGAAAATGCCAACCACATTTGGCAGTAAGAGTCAGCAGTATGTTAGGCTGCATGGGATGGGAGGGGCAATAAGTAGAATGTATAAAGAATCTAAAAAAGTGTTATTTTTTTTTAACAATCTCTTAGTCAGAAGCTCTAATTGAACACAGTCCCAATTCCTGCTCAGTAGTCTGTTAACACAGGGAGTGTTTATACTCTCCCACTTTATACTAATCTGGGATTTTTGTGAGGGAACACTCTAGTACTAATAACATCTCTCTTTCCATCTTTCTCCCTTCCTCTCCTTCCCACACCTATAATCACAGGGAGGGAAGTAAAGAGGGTGGGGGAGAGAAAAGGCAACCATTCACAATTACACGTATAAGTTATAATAAAAAGCAACAGGAATGCAGTCTTTGGAGTCTGGAGGGAGAGCTGTAGTGGTATATACAGCCTTGGGAAAGAAGAATAACTAACATTTACTGAGAGTGCTACTAAGGATTAAATGAAATAATTTATGTAAATAGCCTATAGTATAACTTTAAAACATATTTCCCTTCATCTCCACTCTGGTTTAAATTATAAAGAGTCCAGATCAGAATGAACTTTTTCATTGAAAGTAGAAATGTCTGGCTTTCTAAACAAAGTAAAAATGTAACTGAAAATTGTAAATGTAGTCTGGGGGAAGGGAGAGGCAAGAGTTTAAAAATTTCCTTTAGATCCAAATTGGTTTTGTCTTTATGTACTTCTCAAAAACTGTAGCTGTGGTACTATCTCTTTGGGCCTCAAACCAAAAGAACCTATTTGCAGAGTGGCACTTTAAAACACTGGTTTTGAACTTCTCTAGGCAGTTCAGAGAAGCTGGATATAACAACTCCCAGGCTGGATTCTGGGAGTGAGTTTGAATGGTACAAAACGGGGTGGTGGTGGTCTACTGTCCTTTGAAAACAGAAAGCAGAGCCAAAGAAAGTAAAGAAAGAAAAGGGACAGAGGAGAATTTTTCAGGATGTGCTAAAAATTTTAGCAATTGAAAATAACACAAAGAACTAGGATCTAGGCAACAGAGGGCAGGTCAAGCAGGCATAATTATTTACCATGTAGTTTCCATAGATAACAATAGTCAAGTACATTACTCTACCCATGTGTTTTTTCCCTCCAATATTACAGATTCTGACACTGGGTTCTTTTTAGCCACCAAGTACAAGTAATATACATGATAAACTCTCTACAATGATAAAACATAAAAAGACTTAGATTTATGGCTCTTTATGTAGACACTACAATTTACTTCTGATCATATTTTTCCAAAGTGTTAATGTTATTTTAAATAATGAAATCACCCTTAAAGGGATATACTACTGGCTGGAGGAAGATTTGTCAGAGTACAAAACTGGAAGCTGAAAAATAGTGAGTCATGAGT
>CAUYRH010151131.1:0-16072 GCA_963574655.1 Perodicticus potto
TCTGATGATGAAGATGAGTCCAGTGAACAAACCTTTATGTATTACATCAATGATGGAGTATATGGATCATTTAATTGCATCCTTTATGATCATGCTCATGTAAAGCCTCTTCTGCAAAAGAGAACTAAACCAGATGCTAAGTATTATTCATCCAGCATATGGAGACCAACATGTGATGGCTTTGACTGGATAGTTGAGCACTGTGACCTGCAAGAAATGCATGTGGGTGACTGGATGCTCTTTGAAAATATGGGTGCTTACACTGTAGCTGCTGCTTCTACTTTCAATGGATTCTAGAGGCTGACTATCTGCTGTGTGATGTCAGGACCAACATGTCAACTCATGCAGCAAATCCAGAACCCCGACTACCTACCCGAAGTAGAAGAGCAGGATGTTGGTACTCTGCCTGTATCTTGTGCTTGGGAAAGTGGAATGAAACGTCACCCAGCAACTTGTGCTTCAGCTAGTATTAATGTGTAGATATCATTCTGTAGCTGTTAACTATGAGTTTAGCTTGAATTAAGGGATTTGGGGGGACCATTTAACTTGATTATTGCTTTGAAATGTCTTTGTAAGAGTAGGGTTGGTGCAGATGCAGCAATATGTAAGATTAGGAGATGGGGTCACACTTATCTGTGTTCCTATGGAAACTTTTTGAATATTTGTTTTATATGTATTTTTATTCACTTTTCAGACATGCTATGAAAGAGCACCCCTCTGCTGCTCAGCAAGTATTTGTAGCTTGTATAGTGGCAGAATGTGCCAAAAGCTTAGTGTTGTGACCTGTTTTAAGAATAAAGTATCTTGAAATAAAAAAAAAAAAGAAAATGTGGATACAATTTACCAGATGGAACTGGCTGAACTGCAGAATTGTGACTCTCTGAAAGACGCATTCAAGTCAAGCAGCCTTCCTAATTTCATGCATCTCTCCCCTCTGAGACATATCCTAATCTCAGGAACCATGCACTCAAAATGGCAACCGTCTTTAGCAGCACTTATGTCTGTGAACAGACTTTTTCCAGAATGAAACATCTGAAATCTCCAACCAAATCTAGACTAACTAATGCACACTTACATCACTTGTTACGACTAGCAGTGACAAATATGGAACTGGACATTGACCATCTCAGTAGCCAAAAGTGGGCCCATAGTTCCCTTTGAAATACTGGTAAGTTTGTTGATTTAACTGTATTTGTTCTTCATTTTAAATATTGTATTTGTTCCCATTTTGTTTTTTTACTTCAAAGTAAGTTATGTGCAATATGCAAGGAATTTGTACATATTTTTTTTTTTAACTATAGTCTGGCCTGCCAACGGTCTGAGGGACAATGAACTGACCCCCTGTTTAAAAGGTTTGAGGACCCCTGCCCTAGAGAAAAGGACCTGAACAAGGATTTCCCACTTGGGTCTCCCCTGCTGCCTAGCACTCTGGTGCCTTTTCCTCCTTCTCTATTCCTTTCTATCTAATAAATTCTATCTCCTCACTGATCTCTGTGGTCTGTGGGTTTATTCTTTGAGAATCTCTCAAAGGACCTACTGCAGAAAGAAATTCGGCCAACACTAGGTGCCAGGCTGTGTATGACACATACCTGACCCGGGGGAACCCCTTACTCACAAGGACTTTGCAAGATGAATGTTTTTGGTAACAGGATCAAACAGTCAAGTACCACTATCCTGAGTCCACAGACATTCTTCTGGGTCTAGGCCCACATCTTGTCTACCAGGCTTCCTCAAGCTTTGGTCTTTCTGGGTGCTTGCTAAGTTTCAGAGGGAAGCATTTGAAATGTGGTTCCCAGGGTGGATGAGGGTCTAAATGCTTTAGGGGCTAGAATCAGTGCCAGTAGGCACCATTGCCCTTGTTCCTCATGAGAGGGAAGGGGAATTTCTGGTTAGCCTTCCCTGGAAGCCTCTCTCTGTGTGATGGTCTTTAACAGGCCTGTCCAACCACCAGTCCCCCCAGGGACGGGCAAGTGTGTTGCTTTGAGCATGGCTGGTGGGCAGGAGTCTGCTGTCAAGAGAAGATTCACAGACTCATTTTATTGCAGGCCAGAGGGAGTCCTGGTTGCCCTCCAGGCAAGGGACTTTTGACAGAGTGGGGAAGTGGTAGGAGTAGTGTCTGAGGGGGTTTTCAAGATATCCTGGCTGCCCTGGATTCAGAACACAGAGGACAGAGGTCTTGACTGGAGTTCAAGCATGTGCCTTCTTTGCAAATGATCCTAACAGGATTCCCATTTCCAGGGCAGGGGTTGCTGATTTAGGCTGACATTCTCGCTTCTTAGGTGGGGAAATTCAGGCTCAGAAGGAGGAAGTGACCTGCCCAAGGTCCTACAGAAAATGAGCAGCAGAGCCAAAGGCCCATGTGAGTGTTCCAATGCTCAGATGCTCTGTCGGCTATAGGACATGACCCTTCTGACCCCTTATGGGAGCTCTTTCCCTGGTCACCCAGACCTGATGGCCTCCTTTTGTTCTGTCCCGGCCTTCAGTACGAACCCTCAGACCTAAACAAGAATCTAAGCAAAAGATTGGTTAAGGCCGACAGGGTCAGTACAAAAGATGTAAACAGGATCTCGCATGACCAGACCCAGCCCTCCTCCCTTCATTGCAGGCTACTCCCTGTGTTCCTGCCCTGGCTCCCACACTCGGGGATGCCAGCCTACACATTTCATCCTGTGAAGTTACTGCTCTCATTTTCCTTGAGAAATATGTCAGGCACTATTTTGAGCACATTGAATTTAATTTCCACAACAAGCCTAGAATAAGATGCTAGTATTATTCCCACTTAGGGGTGAGGCTCAGGGGATGAGGAACTCAAAGAGGTCACACAAACAGGGTGCTGTCTGGGAGGCCCGGACTTGGGCTCCAGAGTCTGCTCTTGTAACCCCTGCATGCCACACCAGGCCCCTACCCTTCTCCCCTCCTGATAAATCTCACCGTTTTCCCTCCGTGCCCCGTTGAAAGATGTTTGCTGAGTGAATAAAAGAAAGCATGAACAAATGAAAGGCTATGTCACCGAGCTGTGCCTGTCACTTGGATCCCACGTGTAGGTTGGTGCCCATCAGCACACACAGACACTAGGAAATTCTCCAACAGGACAGTGCAGTATAAACAACGTCAGGAATTGGGCCAGGGTGTCTGATCCTGATTCTGTCCATGACAACCTGTGTGACTTCTGTCTGCTAGTTACCCTCCAGGGCCACCGATTCCTCACCCGAGATGTGGGCTCAACTATGGGGAAGATAAAACCTCTCCTTCCTCTGAAGTCACGGTGCACACCAGTGCAGTGCCGGGCACTGCGGCGTGCCATGCTGACCACAGCAGCGGGACTCCTGGGAGCTCCAGATGGGACAACCTGTGGGGAGTCAGCCACATAAGCAAAAGAGGCCTCCTAAAAAGAACAAAAAGGCTAAATGTCAAAACAAAACAAAACACAGGAAAAGAGAACAGAGGCAGGGTAAGAGGTACAATAAGGGAAAGTGAAAAAGGGCTTTGAATTCTGAAGTGTTTGGAGGCCAGGGGTCCATGCTGGGGAAGGACTTGTGCTTGCAGGAAGCAGAAGTTCATGGTGTGGCCTTGAGGACCCTGTGCTCATGTGGGCAAAACCATGAACCTCGGCCTGGGTGTCAGACAGCTCCCGGTTAGAAGCGGAAGAGCAGTGGGGGAGTCGGAGGCACTCTGCCCCAGATCAGGGCTGCCCAGCAGTGGTCTAGGATTGAGGGCTCGGGGAGCACAGTTTTCCTGAGCGCCTACTGTGTGTCAGGCCCCAGGGTGAGTACTTCCACAGACTCTGCAGCTCACAGGACTCTGCTTGTCTCCTCTAGAACATGAGCTACGGCTTGCCACAATCCCCAATTCCTGCCTCCCATCTAAGCTGCGGGCCCCATTAGGGCAGTGCCTCTCTACCTGGGCTCTTGAAGTATCCCCAGGACCTGGTACATATTAGGTACTCCATGACGGATGAAAATGACTCAACCTTCTTTATTTCTCTCTTTGCATTTTTTTTTTTTTTTAAAGACACTCTTTGTCACCCTGGGTAGAGTGCAGAGGCATCATCATAGCTCATTGTAAACCTCCAATTCCCTGGGCTAAAGTGATCTTCCTGCTTCAGCCTCCTATAGCTGGGATTACAGGCACATGCCACCGTGTCCGGTAACTTTTTTACGTTTTGTAGAGATGGATTCTTGCTATGTTGCTCATGCAGATCCGACTTGCCCCGATCTGTAAGGATGGGGCTGAACTGTAACTGCAAGGCAAGCAGGCAGGGCCGGGTTCCCACCCACTTGGGCCAGCAGTGGGAAGGCAAGAAGCTTGGACACTCCTAGGCACCCCGGGACATCCCTGGGCACTACCAGCAAAGATGATCTTTAGAGGACTTCATACCAGCTGAACTCTCTCTGGTCTCTATCTACCCTCAGGAAATCGGTACCTATTTCTGAATGGATGACTAATAAGGAACCCTATCTCAAACTTCTAACCCACAAAAGGTTTGTTCATGTGAATAACTGGCTCAGTGCCTATTCCAAGAGCAATTCTTATACATCCATCCTTCCTATGCCATTCTGTCCCAGCTCACCCAATCTCACAACTGTTTTACTGAGCTGTTGCTTGGTCCCAGCCTTCGTGCTGGGGCCTGGAGAAGTCTGTGCCCTTGCTAGCCAGGTTGGGCTGGGGGAGTCGCCCATGTGGAGCATTCGGTTCCTCTGTGATGAGGACCTCCAGCCAGTTCCCTCCAGCTGCTGTGGGACCCTAGAGGGACGGCATGACTCAGCCTTGCTGTTCTCTCTTCTGTGCCGAGCGGGCTGTGGCTGAGGTGAGGGGGCAGAGGGAAAATGTGTGCCCAAGGGACAGCCCCATTCCCCTCTTGAGTGGGTTGGGCAACAGCCCCGGGGAAGAGCGAAGAATTTCCTGGGTGGACATATCGTCCCTCTCTACTTCCCGAGTCGAAGGGCCCTATTGGGCTGACTGGCCGCACACTTAGGTCCCCTCTGCCTTGTGAGACGTCATGGGGAAAGTCTCTATGCCTCTCCACGGACAAAGAGAATGGGACAGACAGCAGCAGGCGTGATTTTAGCTACTCCAACTATTATTTTGGGTGGCAGGAAGCAATTGAGGAATGAATGGTTCTTGGTGGAGCAAACCATAAGCAGTTAGCTATGGACTGTGCCTAGATGTGTTCTCAGAGGCTGCTGCTTGCGGAAGACAGATGTTCAAGGTTCAAGGCTCACCACCCCTTCTCTGCAACTAACCTCAACATGACCTTGGGTCTTATTTTCTCATCCTATATTTTTTCATAAATTCACATGTGAAAGTATCATTTTCTCATAATAACATAAAGAGTCTGTACTAGATAGATGGTTTTTTATCTTCTAATGCCTGGAAATTACCTGGAAAGTTTTTTTTCCCTCTCTCTAACATGTATAGGTGCATGTATTTTCATTCTGATTCTGAAATGGGACGGTGACATCCACATGTTGGCAGATGCTGTCCCAGAAAACTTTGACAGTTACTTTTGCAGATGCTCTTTCAACTTTGACAGGCCAGATTCCCACGCAGGTGTTAGTGTGGAGGGTAAACCGAATGGGGATTGCAGGAATGTAAGACCCTCCAGGCACGGTAGGGGTGCGCTGCAGAGGATGTCAGATCCTATCTGCTGGTCATGGCAGAAGGGTCTCTATGGAGACAATGACATCTGAAATAGGCAAGATGTCCACACCTAGGAGATGGCTCTGCAGGTGAAGGTTATAGAAGAAGCAAAATCCTGCAGTTAGGAAGGCATGTGGCAGGGGGAAATTGCAAATACTCAAATGTGCAGGAGCCCACTGAGGCATGACATGAAAAGTCATACATGTTCAAGTGAGTAAACTTGTACTTCAGTACTTAGCTTGTACTTCATTCAATTGGCAATGGGGAGCCACTGCAGGTTTTTGAGCTAGAGAGTGCACGATCAAAATAAACTGGCCGCCCGGCCTCCTATCATTATATAATGCACATGCGTCTCACGGTTCCATGTCTTCATGACCTGACCCTCTGCAGCCATGTCTCTCTGCAGCCACTCCCACACTCCTGCCCCTCCCCCTGCACTCCAGCTTTACCCGTCAAGTCTCAGAATGAAGTATGCTCCAATGTGCCCTGTAGTCCTCACACAAGCCTCTGCCTCCACCTCATTCTCCCCAGTCCAGCTCGTAGAAGACCCCTGCTTAATGATTCTCCTGAGAGGGATCTTGGGTGCCACAGGATCGCTTCTAGCCCTTTTCTGTCCTCATGCTGGATGGCTTTCTTATCCTTGTTTATCTGTGAGTTGACGAGAAGTAGCTCAAGGTCAGGCAGCTAGTCTCAGTGGTAACTGCCTTCTCTGGGCCGAAGACCTAGAGCGGAGTAAGCTATTGAAGAATGTTGAGGTCTGAAAAACAAAAAAGAAAGGAAGAAATAGCAGATATCAGGGCCAGATACTTGAGATGTGTTGAGATTTCCATTTTGAGTGGATATGAACAGGTTTGTGCAATTGAGGGCTTGCAGAACTGGGACTTAAACACAGGTGCTTCTGCCCAGGCTCTTCTGCCCTGTTGTGTTCCGGGGGCAGTAGCTACAGGCCTGAGTGGAACAATGTGGAGTTAGACAAGCCAAACCCAGCCTACTTCCTCTCACTCACTTTCCTTTACTTCTCACGCAGCCAGGACAGTTCCTACATACTTTGCAAGATCCTTATCTGTTCCTGTTCTTAAGTTCCTAGCACCACCAAGCGCCCCATTACAGCTATGAATACCACAGTCTGGAGAGGTGTGGGAAGAGTTTTCCATGTGGTCATTAGGTGTGAGTAACTGTCCTCTGTCTCCATGACTCCTACCTCCTCACCATGGGCCGGAAACCCCCAACTGGCCTAATAAAATCTCCTGGCACTGCCAGATGGGGCAAGGGAGAGCTCTTAGTTCTACCACACTCATCACGGCTGCTCCAGTAAAGCCTGAACCAGAACCACCAAAGATGAAGCTCATGGCCATGGCCCTGGTGTGCCTGCTGCTGGTCGGGATGTGGCCATGCCACGTGGAAAGCAACAGCAGTGAGTGTAGCAGGGGTCACTCTGCTTCTCCTTGATGGGGGGTGTAGAAATGCCGGAAGGTGCTCTAGGATTGAGGCAGGGCTCACCCTGTACTCACCTTTGTCCTAAAGAGGAGGAATGGAGGGCTTGGATGGGCTGGTGCAGGGGGCCAGTAGGGAGCAATGAGTCGGAAGCAAATACAGAGAGCCGAGCTACAGGTGGCAGCAGAAGGCTCTGCCTTACCTGCAGATGGATGCAGGCACCTGTGACGTTATTCAGGTCAAGTTGGGAGGCCTGCAGATGAGAGGAGAACTAGGTGTTGCCTCCATGGTGTGACAGACATGACGCAGAGTCTGAAGGCAGGACCAGGGCTCTTATAGTTGGCTACCCTTGGGCAAGGTACTTTGCCTTTCAGACTTTCCATCAGTAAAACAGAGTTGATCACACACATTTTCGTTGTTATGAAAACTGAGGTTCAGGAAGGTAGAAATAAATATTTTGTCTAAGTTCACCCGGATTCTCTATGGCTGTTGGGAGAATACTGACCTGGTAACAGACCTGAAAGGGGTTTTGTGAACAGTCACGCTAGAGAGAAGGAGACAGGCGAGTCTCTTAGGGGTGAAGAGTGTCTGGGGAAAGTGTACAGACCAGCAGAATGGGGGCAGGAGCCTGGGGAGAGTTGGAGACCAGAGCAGGAGGGAATCTGAGAGGTTGTGTAGGGGACCCAGCTCGTTCCCAGGTGTCTCTCCTTGCCATTTTGAACTCTGGAACGGTTCCTAACATGGGCCCAGGTCTGTGGGCCACAGTCCACATTTTCCTGTGTGTAGCACACTGATTGGGCCTCTGAGGTGTAGGTCCAGAGCTCTTGGATTCAACCATTAGGGAAGAACCATTGGCTTGTGATGGAATGTCAGAACTGGACACACCCTTAGAAATCAGGGTCCAAAAAGTCTTATTTCGTGCATGGGAGGTCTGGGACCAGGAGGAGGGCTCGTCTTCATCAAGACCAGCCAGCTGGTTTGTGGAACCTCACATTTGAAACCCAGCCTTTGACTCTTCACCTCTCCCCAGAACTAGGTGGCTAATAAGATGGGGCTGTGCCAGGGCCCCCTGAATGTGGTCCCAAAGCCCAGGCTGGTCCTGGGTGGGACTTTTTTCCTCTTTTTTAAAGTGATGCTATGGGTGAGAAGTTGAGAAATGGCCGCAAACTGTTTTATATATTCTCTTCCAGTACTCACGTTTTCCTCCAACTGCTGCTTTTCATTTGTGGGGAAAGCGATTCCCAAGAGGGCAATCCGGTGTCGCAGAGAAACCAGTTCCACCTGCCCCCATAGAGGTGTCGTGTGAGTGACCACCCTTCTCCAATCCCTCCCTAGACGACCGCGCTCGTTTGGCCCGGAATAGCAGACGCTAGATGGCGCTGTTCCACCAGCATAAGCTTTCTAACCCGCGGCAGCGCGGCTGCCAACACCTGGGCGCCCGCTGCACTTGGGCGTCAGGCGGAGCGCGGAACCTCCTAGCTGTTTTAATACAGTTGCTGTGGGTAGCGACTTGTTGAGAACCGCTGCCAGGTGCCAGGGAGGCACCCGGGCTCCCTCAGCGACTTATGTTTCTTAGAACTCCTAGTTGTCAAGTATTGTATCTCAGTGTTATATGGGTGGAGGAGGAAATGGCTTACCGAAAAACCAGGCATTATTGGGTCGTAGAAATAGCAAAGGAGTTATGATTAGTGAGTCCGGGCCTCTGGATTTGGTAATATATATAGTCTGGCATGGCCTTGGACATGTAATTTCTCTGGACTTCATTATTTGTGTATTCTTTATCTACGGGGTAAACATGATGCCTGCATCCCAGGATCGTTAGGGGGTTGTTTACACATACCACTCAGTATTTTAAGGCACGTTCGTGCATATTATCTCTGCTAACTCTCTTGGGTATTTTTGTTATCATGAAAACTGAGGTCCAGGAAGGTAGAAAGACTTGTGTAAGTTCACCCAGACAGTAAGAGGCAGAGTTGGTCTATAGATTGGACCACAGCCAAGTTCAGGAAGTGGGCAGATCGGAAAATACACACACACACACACACACACACACACACACACACACAGACACACACACTCTGAGTCTCCAAAGCAATGAATGAGGTCTCAGGTGGATACAGGCACATTCACGTTGTAGCCGTGAGACACTCTAGAATGGAAAATTTTCATCATCAGAATGTTTGCAGGGGCTTCAACCCCAAGCCCACATACTGAATTGGGGTTCAGGAGGTTCATTTAATAAGCTCCTGGTACTTGGAATGATCCGTCTAGTGTGTAACCCCTACATCTCATGCAGCAACCTCATCTACAGAGGGGAGCTGGAGGCCCAGAGAGAAGCACGTAGGGTCACCTAGCAAGGAATCAGAGCAGGGATTTGTGGGTGCCCATCCAGTGGGTGGCTCAGGTGGGTCAGCCCTCTCCTCTGCTCTCTGTCCACAGATTTCAGCTGAAGAAAGGCAGGAAGACCTGTGCCTCGAAGGATGACACGTGGGTCACGCAGTACCTTTCAAGCGTAAAGCCCTGTCTGCCATAGCACATGCCTGCTCTGGAGACCACGTGGCGTCACTCGTCGCAGAAACTGCTAAGCCTACACCATTCCTTCTGCTCCGCTTCAGCTGGGTGAGGAGGATCTGCTCAGTTGGATAAGCTGTATCGTTGCACTTTATATATTTAAATTCTAGGGTCTTCACCTTCTGCTGCTCTGTGCCTTTCGGACTCCACAGGGCTTTCAGGCTGATTGCCACTGAGGACCAGGGACTGGAGGGTGGGGAGGAGGGGACACATGTTGGCTTTGTGCTGAGGGAATGACTGCAAACAAGAGCCAATAAATGCACCACCTACCACCATCGAGTGTCTGTGTCCTCGGGGGACTCTGGCTCGGGCTGTGGTCCGGATTCTCTGCCTCCAGGAGTGGCAGTTGAGGGAGGCACGGTGGGGCAGCAAGTGGGGTTCAGTGCTGGGTCCACATTTGGGGTATAGGACTCTCTCTCTCTGCACTGCACAGAGGACTCAAGGGGTGCTGTTCTCCCAAAGTCACAGCTGGCCTACATGAAGGCTGGCCTACATGCTCTTGGGCAGTCACCTTCCTGTAAAATGTTGCTAATCCCATTTCACAGAGGACTAGAGAGGGGCCCAGGAAGTCAGCGGTGGATCTAGCATGAGAGCCCAGGTCTCCTCCCTCCCAGGACCGAACTCTTTCCAGTGTCCCAAGTGACCAACTGTCCTGGCTGATGTGGGGTGGTGCATGACCTTCTCCCCACCAGACCCGGGGGTTAGGCCCTGCAGAGTTCTCAGCAGTGCCCGCCTCTCCTTGGGGAAAGTCCTGGTGGGTGTGCAGGCGTGAGTGGGTGCTAAGTCTGACAGAGAGGCCAACCCAGCTTGTCTGAGCAGAGGGGAGTCTTGAGACACAGAGGACAGATAAGAAGAGGAGGCCCTGTCCTTTCAGAAGGTCCAGTCGCAAGCGCCAATCTGTGTACTGTGTGACTTGAGGAAGCCTAGCCTGCGAGGGAAGCGAATTCGGGGTCTTAGGAAGGGAGACTCTTTACGGGCAAGCTCGGTGGCTTTAGAGGACATGATCTCGTGCCCTGTGTCCCAGGACTTGTCCCTCTTTCCCCAGCACTCCACATGTCTCACGTGTGGCCCAATCTTCTTACTCCGGCTCCTACACTACACC
This sequence comes from Perodicticus potto, assembly GCA_963574655.1. NCBI lineage: Eukaryota > Metazoa > Chordata > Mammalia > Primates > Lorisidae > Perodicticus > Perodicticus potto. The sequence continues at coordinate 10,748 of CAUYRH010151131.1, forward strand.
CTGAGAACACTGCAGTAGGCTATTCCAGGCCTCCCTTCCCTGCACACGCCTCCCAGGCCGCAGGCTGCTCTCCTGGGACTCACCTCCCTTCCTTCCTGATGGCTCAAAAATCTTCATACCTTCCTCTTGCCTTTAGGACTGAACTGAAACTCCCTCCCCTGATACTCTAATTCCTCAATAACCCAGTCTCACCCTTCCTTTCTAAAGGTCTCTAACTTCTACATTTTGGAACCCCATACAGGATATTCCCTTTGAACCCTATATTCTCTTTTCTACCTTGCAGCTCCCCTAGAAGAATCTTGGCTGGGACCACGCCACCCTATCCTCCAAGGTTGGCCGTCCCCATGTCCCGTCTTCCCCGACAAGTCTGACGCTAACTACAACTGGGTCTTCAGGTTTCTCCGGGGTGGGGGTGTCAGGTGGGCATAAGGCCGTATCAGTCCCTCCAGGCTGGGGGAGGGATAAGGGCTTAGAACAGGTAGGAGGCATTTGTAATAGATCAGGGCAGGGGAGCCTTTGGGCAGGAGTGGGATTTTAAGGAAAGAAGTAAACTGAATATGAGACTGATGAATTGTGGGCAGGGGAGTCCTTGATGGGAATGGAGCCGTTCTGCTGAAATAGCCTGTGCTGGTGAGCCAGGCCTCTTTGACCTGCAGAGAAACCCGGGCTGGCCACTGGGCCAGGTCTGGGGCCTTCGCATTCCTCTAGCGGACTCTGCCATCTCCCACCACGCGCCTCCGAACACCCCTACTGGTTGATAGTTATCCCCACGGAAAACACCACCGTTAGAGATATTAAATAAGTCCGCAATCTTGTTGCCTTCATTTTTCTGTAACAACATACTTAGCAGCTTCTCACATTCACAAGACACTCCCCTACCTAACTGTGTCCTTTCACAGCCCTGGGTCCCACAGCACTGTCTCCCTCACCGGGAGCAGGAGGGAACCCGCTGCCCAGCGCTCACAGCTCACAGTGCTGGGGCTTCCAGACAGGCACCCCCTTGCTCAAGGCCTTGCAGATCATCCAAGTTCAAACAAAATGAGCAACAATTCAAATAATACTAAAATAACTTCAGACATAGAACACCTTGCTTCACAAAACAGAAAACATCCTATTTGGAAATTACAGTAAGATCATTCCAGGGTGCAAGTGGGGAGGCTGGAAGGGAACTGAACAGTCATTTCTCACACCCTGGCCTGGTCTTAGTGTGGATGGCAGAGTTCAAACCTGCTGAGTGTGGGTTTTTGTTCCAGGTGTCTCATGTAATTCTGGACCCACCTCTCCTTCGGCTTAGCACAGACCTCCTTGTTCAGTTTGGTCTTGAAGCTGTGGATGAAGGAGGGTTGGTGTAGTTAGTGGAATCCTTTGAGGGTTTCACCCAGGAGGTGACTCACTGGGCTGTCCACCTGCCTGGCCCACCTGCTGCCCTGGGATGGGAGGAAGGACGTGCATGGCAGAGAGGGGCCTCTGGAGGCAGCTGCTGGTCTCACTGTCCCTGGAGATGTGATCCTTGCATCTGCTAAAGGGAGCGGGCTGGTGTCCGTGCAGGGAGCAGGTCATGGGGAGTTACTGGCCCTTGGTATAATGGGAGGGTTTGTGTCCCATAGTCTGGTCATGCCTCATCCCCTGAGCATGAGATCCCAGGTCAATCTGGCATCTGTCTTCTGGGACAGAACTTTGGAATGAGGACTGTGGGGTAGGGAGGGGTGCTGTGGGCAGGGTTTTTCTACCTACATGACAGCCTCCTGTTGACACTGGCTGCTGGTGACACAATAGCTCTTCAGCTTCTCCAACGGGATCCTCCTGCTGCTAAATGTGAAGCAGCAAGTGGTTGGGGCATTGAGTGCATCTGGAAGTGAAGTCACAGAGAAAAACCCTTTGAGGATGAGCCATCCTGAACACAGCAGAAAGTGTCTGTAGGGGAAGGCAAAGCAAAGCAAAGACATAGAAGTAGATCTTCCCTGACCCCAAGGCCAGTGCTCCCACCCTGTGCCACCTGCCTCAGGGTCTCAGACTCCCAAACTCCCAGCTGGACTGGGGGTGGGGGTCAGGGATGTGTCGCTGTGGTCTGGAGGAAGACGAAAGCACGGCCAGTGGACAAGTCCTGGGTGGACCCTGGATCTTCAGAGTTTGGGGTGATGAGCTGGGTCAAAGACCCCTGATTTAGAGTTGTCAGTTTAGGTTTCCCTCTTGCTCTGGGACGGCCCGGAGGTAGGAACAGGATTCCTCTTGTTCCTACCCTGGGTTTCAGCTTTCTGTCGTTAAAATTAGTTAGAGTGATGTTCTGCAGAGCCTTGCTGTTCTGATGGCTTAGAAGTGGGGGACGGATTAGGCTTACCTGGCTGAGCGTGGCCCCGGGGACTGAAGGCGGCCACCACCACCAGCAGGCCCAGCAGCCCTGCCGAGCTCTTCATGGCGAGCTTCAGCTTCTGGGGTTGTCTCAGTCTCTCCGCTGCTCTGGCTGCTCTGCCTGCCTTTTATGGGGAGGGGTGGCAGTTGGGGCTTTCAGAGGACCTGGGCAGGGTCATGGTCAGCTCATGATGAACCGGGTCCTGAATCTGCTGAGCTGCAGCTGGGTGCTAAGGAATTTTCCAGGAAATGCAAGAGGGAAGCTGTGGGCTACAGCAGCCTGGGCTATGTTTCCTTCTGGCTGCCCAGGCCGCAGTGAGCAGGGAGCGCAGATGTGCTCGGGGCGCTCACCATAGGAAGCTCTCCCTGCTGCCCTTCCAGGCATCTCCAACACGAAAAGGAAAACAATGGAGAGAAAGAGCACTAAGCTAAGTGCCCCGAGCCTGTTATGTGTTCAGTCCTGAGGGGGGACATTGCATCATTATCACGCCCATTTCATAGATGAGGAAATTGAGGTGCATTAAATAACTTGCCCAATGTCTCATGGGAAGTGAATGGGAAATCTGGAAGTGAAAGCTAGTCTGTTTACATTTAAGCACGAAGGCTGGTTTCAAACTCTCCCTTAGCCGCCAAGTTTGATTTTCCAAGCCAAGTTTCATGCAGAAGTCCAATAAGCTAGGACAGACCAAGTTGGGTTCTGATGGCAGGGCTTCCCACATCACATGTTTGTACCCCTTTCTGCCACTCAGGCCCAGAGGGACATGGTTTGCAAACCTCTGATTTATCTGGGCCCCTTGTTTCCAGGAAGGACCATTGGGTTTCCAGAACTCTTGGTGAGGTACTGGGGGAGCACAGAGCAAAGAACTGGGGGCCCTTGGCCCCTGTTCCTGACCCTTTCCTGGGAAGGGCGGGTGCCTATGAGCTAGGGCTGTGGAAGGAAGTGTAGGGGCGGGGCAAGGGCAAGGGCAAGGGCCCCACCCCTACACTTCCTTCCAAAGCCTGCTCCCCTTCACCCAGGCTCCATGACTATACTTACTTTTTGTGCCTTCCTGGAGTTCTGCTCTAGCAAAACAAGGCCAGACAAAGCAAAGGGAGGGAAATAAAGAGCTAAGATTAGAGGAATTGGAGAAGGACACACATCCCCAAGGATTGATGAGCTCCAAAGTTGGCTCTTTGACAAGCCTATAATGAAGCCCAAACTCTCTTGGACTCACCATGAAATACTAAGTAAAAAAAAAAGCACAAATAACCAATAGCAGGATAATTTCTTTAAAAATGATGCCACCACAGACCTTGCAGATACTGAAAAGAAAATAAGAACCTTGTGCCAAAAAAAATTTAATTTAGAGGAAATGGATGAATTTCCCCAAACTCTAACTTGCCAGATTGCAAGAAGAAATGAAAAATAAAAAGTAATTCTAAAACTATTAAAGAAATGGAAATCAGTAATTGAAAATATTTCCACAAAAACATCCTCCTGGCCCAGAGGGTTTTAACAGCTAATCCCTCCAAGAATTCAAGGAACTGATAATTCCCATCTTACCGCAGTCTCTTCCAGAGAACAGCAAAAGAGCATACACGGCTCAATTTGTTTTTATGAGTCTTACATAACTTTCAGGCAAAAATTAGTCAAAACCTGCACGAGAAATGATTACAAGCTTGTCTCTTCAGACGCTCATTTTATTCTTTTCTGTCCTACTCTCTGCCCCGCGAAGTCAACCTGGGGGGGTTACATCGGTGGAACACTGGCTACAGGTTAGTGTTTGGACAGTAGGGAGCCCATGAGGACACCAGAGGGCAGAAGAGTTAAACTGAGATGTTTTTTCCTCTGGTATCACCCCATGTAGCTCAGTCTGGACACATCCCTCAACCACTGCTTTTGACTTCTTTGGAGGTGGCCTTTCCTGACTCTCTGCATCCAGCTTTAGGGAACCACCTCTGTCCTTCCTCTTGGGATCCAGAGGGGGTGACAATGCTCTCACCAGACTCAGAATACCAAAGCATTTCCATGGTTTCTCTACACCCACTCGCATCTTTGTAAATAGTTTCTTTATTACACTTTTCTCCAATTCTTCCGATTTAAGTATCGATTTCTTAAAAAAAAAAAAATATGTCTGCTGATTCCCCCCCCCCAAAAAAAAAAAAAAAGTATCGATTTCTTGCTAACTGATAGAGGATTGGGTACCCAGAAATGGCCCATTTGGAAGGAGCGTTCCTCTGGGGAAGGGCTACCATGTACAGGAGAACCTCCATAGTTGACGACATCCCTACATGGACCTCCTCCTTAACTTGACCTAATTTTCATAGACCAGACATGCACTGCATGTACGTACTAGTACAGTAGGCCTAGTTCCTTACGTTGACCACCTCGGTACATTGACCAATTTGTTACAGTCTCTTAGCTGGCCAACTTACAGAGAGGTTCTACTGCATATACTTTATCTCACAAACTAGACACAATAATATAGGGCCGTCCCAGGTAAATCGACGTGTACCAGCTCCCTCTCCAGTGGGGACTTAGCACTTACCCCTTGTTGTACATTTACAATGTCCAGCTTTTTTATTTTTGAGCAATATGTTACATCATTTTTAAAAATTAGAGGTACATACTAGTTGATATCTTTATAGGATACATGTGAGGCTTTGATTCAGGCATACAATGTGAATTAATCAAAACAGAGTAACTGGGGGGTTCGTTTCCTCAAGCACTTAGCATTTTTTTTGTGTTCATTGGAACATTTCGATTCCCCTCTTTTAGTTAAAGGATACTCTGGCTTATTTTTTTTTTTAATTGAATGATTAATTGAATGATTTAATTGAATGATCATCATCCTGATGATTCACCCAGTTTCTAGCTTCTGCTGCCCTTTCCTTCTGGGGAACTTCCAGGGTGACTGCCTAGAGCTGCCCCTTCCCAGGACCAAATGGAAAATGCCAACAGGAGCAACGTGGTTTTGGCACGCACTGGAGTGGGCA
>CAUYRH010151132.1:0-25350 GCA_963574655.1 Perodicticus potto
TTTTACATATCAGAACATGACAGCCCACACTGATAGACTTTTCTGTGGCATCACAGCTCACAGCAACCTCCAGTTCCTGGGCTCAAGCGAGTCTCCTGCCTCTGCCTCCCAAGTAGCTGGGACTACAGGCACCTGCCACAAGGCCCGGCCATTTTTTGGTTGCAGCTGTCATTGTTGCTTGGTGGGCCTGGGCTGGATTTGAACCCGCCAGCTCAGGTGTACGTGGCTGGCACTTTAGCCCGTTGAGCCACAGGCACCAAGCCTTAAGCCAGATTCTTATCAACATGTTGCTCTGTCTTGTGGTTGCAATGGTGTAGTCCAGACAGGGGTGGGTAACCTTTTCATGTTGAAAGGCCACATTCATTTAGCTGTAATCAAATAAGGCTGCATTCAAGAAACTTCAATTAGATATACTTAAAATGTACATTATTATGTAAAAATCTAACTACTGTGTACTGATTAATTTTAAAAAATGAAAACTATTTGTTAATTTTAAAGTTAACTAACCTTTTGGTGACTTTGTTGTGTTTGCTTTTTGTTGAAAAGCATTGAATATTTGGCTGCAGCACGGAGGTCACAATTTCAGTTTATCTTCTAGATGGGTATGAGTCATTTGTGACCTTAAGGACATTTTTATTTGGATTAGATAGGACAATGGAGATTTGCAGCAAGAAATGGTTGAAAAGCAAAAAAGTATTCTTGAGGCCTGTTGTGAAAGGTGTGGGTATTCTACTGCATTTTCCATGCTTCAGTTGGATGTTTCTTAGCATCAATGACTTTATTTATTTATATTTTTTTGAGACAGAATCTCACTTTGTTGCCACTTTAATAAGAAGAATGTTCTCTGACTCCATCCAGGATAATATAAAAGATGTGAAGTCTTCATCTTTTTATGCCTGAATAGTATTCCATGGTATACAGATACCACAGTTTATTAATCCATTCCTGGGTTGATGGGCACTCGGGTTGTTTCCACATCTTGGCAACTGTAAATTGATCTGTGGTAATCTAGTGCAAATGTGCTTACAATAAAATGATTTTTTTCTTCTGGGCAGATCCCTAGTAATGGGATTGTGAGATCAAATGGAAGGTCTATTTTGAGTTATTTGAGGATTCTCCATACTTATTTCCAAAGAGACTGTACCAGTTTGCAGTCTCACCAGTAAAAGTGTTCCCTTTTCTCCACATCTGGGCCAGCATTTGCAACTTGGGACTTTGCAATGTGGGCTTTTCTCACTGGGGTTAGGTGATATCTCAGGGTGGTTTTGATTTGCGTTTCTCTGATGATTAGGGATGATGAGCATTTTTACATAATAAGCCCACAGTGATCAAAACAGCATGGTATTGGCATAAAAAGTAGAGATATAGACATATGCAACAGAATGGAAAACCAAGAGATGAAACCAGTTTCTCATTGCCATCTAACCTTCGATAAACCAAGCAAAAGCATACACTGGGGAAAAGAATCCCTATTCAATATACAGTGCTGGGAGAAGTGGATAACCAACATGTAAAAGAATGCTTTTTTAAAATTTGTGCATTAAACCCTTCATTTTTTTTTTTCTTTTGAGGCAGAGTCTCAAGCTGTCTCCCTGTGTAGAGTGCTGTGGCATCTCAGCTCACAGCAACCTCAAACTCTTGGGCTTAAGTGATTCTCTTGCCTCAGCCCCCCAAGTAGCTGGGACTACAGGTGCCTAACACAATGCCTGGCTATTTTTTTGTTGCAGTTGTCATTGTTGTTTTAGCTGGCCTGGGCTGTGTTTGAACCCGCCAGCCTCAGTGTACATGGCCAGCACCTTACTCACTGAGCTACAGGCGCTGCTCAAACCCTTCATGTTTTGCTGTGGAAGGCACACTGTCTCTATATAGTCTAACTAAATTTACCAAATTTAGTCTAAATCACAAGACTTATCTTAAAAGTTGTTGAAGATATCCACTCCGTGTGTTCTGCTCATAAGTATACCCAAAGCAAGTAACTCTTCATAGCAAAGAAAATCTTCTGTTATGACCTTAATGAATTATAAAACCTGGGCTGAGTCTGTGGTATCAATTGATTCATCCAAAGTGATTGAATAATATATATTTTCCTTTTGAAGTATTGCATGAAGTTGTTATGTTAAGTTGAAAGCTAATTCATGCTGCTGATCAATTATGGTTCTCCCTGAAAGAGGCAGTTGTTTGTACGTTGAAATGTCATCAATGTCTAAGCATCCTCCAACTTCGAGAACACATTCTTTCACTATTTCTTATCATTGAATGGCTTCCCTTTGAAGTGATTAACTTTGTAAGTTGCTTCAGTGGCATTATTTCTGGGTCTTACTGCTGCTTAAAAGAATTGTCTTTGCTTTTGCTTTTCCTCTTTTAATTTCAGCAAAAAGTATAACTTTTCACACCTCTCCTGCTAATTTAAAATATTTGTGGTCCTTATGAGTGTTATGATGCTGATAAGCATTTAATTTCTTTAACGTTGATATTAGAGTATCACAAAGCAAGCAAATCATCTTATCTTCAGTAGAAACAAGATAATATTGTAATTCTCCATCCTCACTAAAAAATCTGTTTTCTTCCTTTCTTCCTATTTTCTTCCAAGGGTTCTCTTGGTCTTGTTAAGACAAGAGAATTAAGCAGACAGAATTAAAAAATACTGCCAAGCTGTGCAGCTATTCACAAATCCCACTTCAAACAGAAATGCAGCATACAGTTGTCAAAGGCTGATAACAGACTGGTGAACGTGACCCCATTAACACTTGCCAACCACCCCTGTGCAGTAGTGGCACCCATCAGGTGTGGGAAATTAGAACTAAATTGTGAATGTTAGCAGCCAATAATTCAGGTGTTATGGCTTACCAACTTTCTAATTTTGCTGGTAAATCTGGGAGGATTATTTCAGGAAATTGATTTTATCCTTTTGTATTTTGAAAACATTCATTTAAAAATTAAAAATATGAAAGATCAACAAAAATATATTAATAAAAATAAAAGGATTTATTCCATAAAATTTGGATTCAGGTAAAAGGCTGCACTTAAGGACCTAGAAGGCCACATGTGGTCCTAAGGCTGAAGGGCACTTCTCCACCTGCAGTCCAGAAGGGCAATATTACTTTACTGAAATACTGTGTCCTGTCCCAGGATTCCCCAAGTTCTTTTTGGGGGTGGCATACGTGTGTCTGTTATGCCAACCACCTAAGTTGTTTTCTGAGGAACAGAAAGGCTTTACTCAGAAACATTCACAAAAGCACCCTCACAAATCAGAGAAGACGCAAATATTTACATGAAATGCTCAACAAAGGAAGATGGGGAAAGTCCAGTGTTGCTGAGGTGAAGTGGGTATAAGAAGAGCAAACAAATCTTCAAAAGGATAAATTCTAACTTATAAAAAATACATACCACATCACTATACTATACATATGTCATAAAAACCATAGCACTTTATTTTTGTTTTCAATATAAATTTTCTATTATAGAAACAGGTGGTGTGCATCTGTAATACCAGCTACTTGGGAGGCTGAAGCAGAAGGATTGCATGAGTCTGGTTGTTCAAGGCCAGCCTGGATAACACAGCAAGACCCCATCTCAAAAAAAATTGAAAAGTAGATTTACCTGGAGTTGCATGAAGTCTGGCCCCTAAAAACAAAATGAAAAAATTAACCATAGCAAAGAGATTATATTCATTTAAATAAAATATACAAAGATCATTAACATTTCATAAATAGTATAACAATTTAAATGAATAGTTACAAAAAGATCAAAGGAAACCATAATACACCGTCTTACTTTGATTTTTAATATTGCATAGCAATTTTTTCATCCTACATTTAGACATATAAATTCCACCACAGCCAATTATTTTAACTTTAATTTTAAAAAGAGATTCATATTTTAAATACATTGGAATACACAGTCAACAGCATATTTACTATACAGTTATATAAAATTTTTAATTATTTTAAACTTACATTAATAAAAGGAGGCCTATTAAGAGATGAATGCAAACCTCTCTTGGTTTAGGTGTTCTGACCTGGTCACTTAAAGAAGGGGTCAAAGAATATATTAATATTTTTATTTTGCATCTTTGCTCTCACTTGGCCTTTCTTAAGAGAGAAAAAAATTAGAACCATTATCGAGATACAGACAACAGAGCTCTTCTTAAAGAAGGGCAAAGTGAAGCAACAATGACACTTAACTAAATGTGGTTTTGACATCGATTTAAGAAATCGATTAAAAATAAGGTTTATGTGGTAGGTACTGTCCTGCAGAAGGAGTTTTCATAAACTAACAAATTGTGTTCCTTGACTGTAAAACATAGAGTTTTAAATTGAAGTAAAAAAATTATAGAAGGGGAAAAAAAAAACCAAAATCAAACTGTAGAGCTTTGGTAAAAGTCAGTATTTACTGTCCTTTCTCTCTTTCCTAAGGGCTGAACGAAATTCAGTGAACAGAAGAACACTTCTGCTCAACTGTTTGTATGCCCTTCAGAAGAAATTATATGACTTGAAACCCTAAACAGTATACTCTCTAATTTAAGAACTGGTATCAACAGAAAGTTAAACAAAATCATAGTGAAGTCTAATACTGAGCATATCAAGTAACATATGTTTTGTAAAAAATAATTAAAATCGATTTGGTTATCCATATGTATCTCCAACATTTATTTAATATTTATTGTAACACACTTCTCTTAGGACATCTGGAATATAAAAATAATTAGATAGATTCTATTTTCAAGGTGTTCACTGCTGATTAGGACAAGTACAAAAATCAATGAACAGTTGAAAGTCATTCGGTGTTATGCTGGCACCAACTTGGACCAGTTTGCCAGTCTGTTGTGCCCACCATTCCTAGTTTAAGTATTGTGACATCTTGTCAATATAAATTACCGAGGTGGGAGTATTTACACCCTCAGAAATTTGCAAAAGCTGCAAATCAAGCTTCTCTCCGAAGCCAGTTGTTAACCGTTTGCCAGCACACCACCGGATAGGCCCGTGGAGGAGGTGGACGTGAATATACCTCCTTGGGTAGCAGCTCTGTCCTGTCCGTTCTCACGCCAAAACCCTTGCTGCCATCCTTGACTGCTCATTTGGTTTCACACCTGATCCAGTCCACTGGGAAATCTTGTTGGCTCTACCTTCAAACTATATCCTGAAACAACTGCTTCTCATCATTTCCCTTCCCACCACTTGCCCTCATCACTCTCTTCTCTTCCTGGGCTTATAGTAGTAGTTTCCTAATTGGTATTTCTGCTTCCCTCCTTGCCCTTATACAGCATATTCCCCACCAGCAGCCAAAGCAGTCTTGATTTCAAGTATGAGATCATGTTTCTCCTCTGCTCAAAGCCCTGGAGCGGCTCCCATTTCACTCACTAACAGGCCTTACTTGATTTTCCTGGCACCTCTGCCCCGCCCCCCACTGTTTGTCCTTTAATGCCTCAACCATTACCTGTCCCACCTGTCACACTAACCCCCTTACCCCTTTCCTGACACATACTAGGAACATTTCTGTCCCAGGAACATAGCACTGGCTATTGCCTCTGCCTGGAATCTGCTCTGCAGACAATCTGCACGGCTGCTGCATGGTTCCCTTCAGCGCGTTACCTGAAAGTAACTTCAGTGAGTGAGGCCTTCCCAGGTCTCATGTCTATATTTCAAAACTTGGCCAGGCACGGTGGCTCACGCTTGCTCCTAGGAGGCTGTTCTCTAGGAAGCTGAGGCAGGTGGATCATTTGATCTCAGGAATACGAGCCCAGCCTGAGCAAAAGGGAGACCCTGTCTCTAATAAAAATAGAAAAATTAGCTGGGAGTCATGATGAGCACCTGTAGTCCCAGATACTCAGGAGGCTGAGGCAATGAGCCCAAGAGTTTGAGTTGCTGGGAGCTAAGTCGCCAAGACATTCTAGCCTGGACAATGGAGTGAGACTCTGTCTCCAAACAAACTTTTTTCTTTCATAACTTACCCCCTCAACATTTTAAATCCTCCAACTTTGCTTTATTTTTTTTTTCTTAGCACTTAATTTACTTAATCTTTTACTTATTTCTTCTATTTATTGTCTTTCTTCCGTCATTAGAATGTAAAAATCTATGAAGAGGCAGAAATTTATGAATTGTTATTCACTATTGTAACCCCAGCACCTAGGATAGGGCCAAGTACACATAGTAGGAACTTAATAAACATCCATTGAGTGAATGAATATAACAAGTTAAAGAGATTCCCCCCAGAAAGCCCTGATGGGAGCAAGCAGTCTGTCTATATGGCACGGAATAGGTACATAAAAAGTATTTTTCACCATTGGAGGTTATCCTGGGCACCAACTCATTGCTTTGGAACTTCGTAAGTAAAGGGAAAGAGTTAAACATTATTTTACCTTTCTATTGTGAAGTACATTTTATGGAAACAAAATAGTTGATGAAGGAGAATTTTTTTCCTGTAGGTTTCCATTTAATAAATGCAGAAGGAATGGTAACATTACGTATCATCATTTTACTGCCCCTACTGACAAAATGTGTGTAGGTAACATTTACAAAGGCAGTTGAAATCATTAGGCAAAAGGTTATGAGGGCACTTTTAAGTGGACATGTCAAGCTGTTCCAGTGATCAATCTAGGTGTTGTTGGTAGGGGGACATCCAGAGAAGACATTTTGGTAACAGTAAATACAAGGCAAGACTTGTATTGCCTGAAGTATTAAGCCTTCCTTCTAATCAAGTCTTATAGATCCAGAATAGGGACTAGCCCATAGGCAAATGACCTAGTTTCTATTAAAAAAAAATCAATGGCATGAGAAAAATTGGGGTGGAGTAGGTAATTCTTAAAGAATAAGAGAGACTTAAAAAACTGAATAACCAAACCCAACATTCAGGTTCTTTTAGATCCTGATTTGAACATACTAACTCAAGAAAGACATTTTGGAGTTTGTTGGGAAAATTTGAGCATGGCTGATATTAAATGATATAGGGAATTATTTTTATTTTAAGCCTACTAAGGAGAGAGTGGTTTTATATATATATGGTCTCTTTGTAATTACACATATATATGGGTGAAGAGATGTGATATCTGAAATTTGCTTTAAAATAATCCAATGAACATACAAACAAGCTGGAAGAGAGAAAAAAACTGGCAAAATATCAATAAATGTTGCAGCCGGAAGGTGGTTACATAGAGGTTCATTTTATTTTATTTATTTATTTTTTTAGAGGTTCATTTTAATAGTCTTGTTTTGTGTGTATATGAGAACTTCTTTTACAAAAGTTCTGTAATAAGTAGATAATTAGTAAGTAAAAATATGAGGTGATGAAGATCTCATAGTTTTTCAAATGCCCCCTCAATAGTATTCTTAGGGCTGCACCCACCCCTGGTGTCTTAAGGGCACACTTTACCCTAAGAAAAGTTTCAGAAGCCTTGAATTCAAAAATGAAGAATAGTTATCCCAAACTTTAAATTACCTTCACAATCAATTTCATCTTCTCCTGTAAGGCAGTCCACTTCACCATCACATTTATACTGGCTTGGAATACAAACACCCGATTTACAAAAGAAACTGTCCCCGCGGCACCCTGTGCAAACGTAAGCAGGAGAGGTTTCCTTCCATGTCTTAAAGTTGAATGAGGTGCAACATGAAATTCAATGGTAAAGCTGTTTTTGCTTTTTTTAGTTAGAAAAATGAATTTACAGGCTGGATTTATGTCTACCTTTACAGCACAGCTCGTCACTTTGGTCTCCACAATCATTGACACCATCACAAGCCTTCCTCTGAGAAATGTATTTCCCGTTCACACAATGAAAGGATTTATCCGTTGGTAAATCTGTAAAGCAGGAATTAACTTTGTGAAATTTTGTTATGGAGTTGTGGCATGACATCCTTATCATGTTTTGGGGATAATGGACTCGTTAAAATAAAGCGAAACTTCCAAAAACCGATATAAAATGGATTAGTAGTATCAACATAGTCTATATGACTAATAAGGGAAAATAAATGCCAAAGTTGGCTGATGGGGGTCCTGTCATTGTTTCTGAAAATCAGCATTTCTGGTGGAAGTCTGAGAAGGGAGTCAGGAGTCAGGAGTGTTTGCCAACATCAGCAAACATTGGTTCTCACCATTGTTTTCATGCTGCCACACTACTACCAAGATGGTACTTTAAAAAAAAAAACCCACTGGAAAGGGGTGGCTATGGTTTTGGCCTTTAAAACTATATGTATGGCTCAAATATTCCAATGTTAGAATGGAGGGGAAAAGTGACTGCCAGGAAATGGAGGCTCTGATGTGATCACTTCAAGTTTTTAAAGAAAGGTATGCACACCAGAACTCTAATTTTGTTTTTTTTTTTTGACAGAGCCTCAAGCTGTTACCCTGGATAGAGTACTGTGGCATCACAGCACACAGCAACCTCCAATTCCTGGGCTCAAGCAAGTCTCCTGCCTTTCCCAAGTAGCTGGGACTATAGGCGCCGCCACAATGCCTGGCCATTTTTTGGTTGCAGCCGTCATTGTTGTTTGGCGGATCCAGGCTGGATTCGAACCCGCCAGCTCAGGTGTATGTGGCTGGCACCTTAGCTGCTTGAGCCACAGGCGCTGAGCCAGAACTCTAAAAGGAGATGCTGAGGTTTCTTCTCGTGCTTGACTGACTTCTGTTTGCTGTAAGAACTCTAATCCGATATTCAAACAAAGCAAAGGGGAGTCAGGCAGTTTGCTATCCGTATGGGAACCTGGAGAGAAGTGATACTTGAATGGCAAAAAGACACAATAGGAGAAAAGTACCAAGTTAGCCTCTAGAGCCCAAAATACAATAGAGTCCATATCACTGCCTCTGTGACTGGAAACTGGGTTCCAATCATTTGTTTACTGTGGTCTTGGTATAAAATAAATGTGAAGGAAGGGAAAGGGCAGGCAAGTTCTCCACCAACCTGCGTCCTGTGTGTAACACACCACGCCAGCTAAATCCTGGAAACCCTTAGTTCTTCTCCTAGTAAAAGTACATTCAGCCAAACTGGTCTCGAATCCCCGACAATGCACATGCAGACATTCAGTGGAATTTGTATCAGGTTCTCCAGAAACACTAAATCTTCTTTGAGTATTAAGAGCACCTCTGCAGACAGAATAAAAGAACCATTATGGTAGAATAATTAGTGCATTGCATGTATGACCCTGCTTTAGGAGGTCAGGGACCCGAGTTGGTTCCTCTCATTCTGTGCATGTGAGTTACAGATTGGGCAACATGCTTGAATTCTCTGAGCCCCAATATCTTCACCTATAAAAAGGAATATAACCACCTCACTTGGTTTTGTGAGGATTAACTAAAATAATCAATTTTCACTAGCCAGAGTTCAAAACATGGCAAACCCTCAGCAAATATTGGTTTCTGCTCCCTGTTTCTTATTAAGGCAAAAGGCTTTTTCCTCATTCCTGGTTTCTTTCCTGGAATCCTTTGGCCACAGGATTTTGGAAATAAGTATCAGACATGGTGCACTCAGATTTTTTGTCTTTTCCTTTTGGGAGTCTCTCTGCCTTCCCCATGCTGTAAGGTTATCTGGCCGGTTTCATTATTGCCTAAGATTTGGAAGGCTGAGTTAGTTTAATTGTAGAGGGTCCATTTTGCTTTTACACTAAGCTTATCCTCAATTCAACCTTGACGGTATTATGGCAATATTTTGGTATCTATTTGTCATTTCCTGGACTTCCCAATTTATGTGGAAAAGAGGCTTCCTTGGCGAGGCACCATCCTAGAGACAATTATTTGCAGTGAACTATTTTTCCAGGACATTTAATGGCTCCTTGATTCTCATTAGAAGTAAATGGGGGAGAAGAGGTTAAAAATAAACAGTCGAGCAGAGATGCATCAGGTAAATGGAAACAAAAATTAAATAGTAATGGCAGTAGAAATATCAGACTAATAGAATAAACGGCAAAAAAGAGAATTAAAAGGAGGGTATTTTTAATTATTTCAGATCCATGATGAAGACGTGGTAGTCATGAAGCTGTGCTATGAGAATAAGCAAGACCCTTGGGAACAATCTGAGAAGTAATCCAAAAAGCCTCTCAATTAAAAAATATCAGAAATATTATATAAAACATAATAAATGTCCTTGAATGAGGTTTTAAGGAAGTAAGGGAACTCCATGCTGGCTAAAATCAGAGAAGTTGGTTCACGGGCTTATGCAAAACGTGATAAGAGCAAATAGAGATCAATAAGCCTGAGAGAGTCTACCACCAGGTTGAACCAGTCAGTTGTAGATCACTAACTGTTGAAAATCAGAAATATTCTATTGCTCATTTTAATAATAAGAGACTCTCCCTAACAAACGACTAGCAGGTATCACTTAAGAAGAAAATCGAATCCAGAATGGAGGTGTGAGACACACAAAGGAACAAACCAATAAGTTAATAAACATTAAGTACATCTGAATAAGCATTGGCTTAACAACTGTGCTAATAATTGCTTATTATATGATAATGATAATGATCAACTTCAGGGGCATATGAAAATAAGGTGGAACTAAATATGGGAACTTGGGATAATGACATTTTTTCTATTATGTCTAAAGAAGCTGAATACTTCCTAAGCCAAGGATTTATGGTATGAATTCAAAGATAATCATTAAAGGAACAGAAATATAAGGTATCAACTCAGTGCCTGTAGTTCAAGTGGTTAGCGCACTGGCCACATACACCGGGGCTAGTGGGTTCAAACCCACCTGGGCCTGCCAAACAACAATGACAACTGCAACAACAACAACAACAATAGCCCAGGTGTTGTGGCAGGCACCTGTAGTCCTAGCTACTTGGGAGGCTGAGGCAAGAGAATCTCTTAAGCCCAAGCGTTTGAGGTTGCTGTGAGCAGTGACATCACGGTACTTTACCAAGGGTGATATAGTGAGACTCTGTCTCAAAAAAAAAAAAAAAAAGAAATGTAAGGTATTCTTTCCAAGCCAACTAAAGGAAGAGAAAAGGAAAGATTAAAAACAATCTTTGTTAATCGATTAACATTTACAAAAGAAAAAAATGACAGCACAGAAAAAGCAGAGTAAATAATAAGCCCAAAAATAAGAAAGGAAAAACACAACACACTTAACAATGTGGTAAACCAGTAATGTAAATGGAATAAACTCTCCAGTTAACAGTCAGTGTCATATTCAATTAAATAAATAATCTAGGTAATGTGCTATATATAGGAGACACGGTTAAAATATAAAGATATAGAAAGATGGAAAAGAAAGAAATAAAAAAAGATTTGCAAAAACAGTTAACAACCTTGCTAATTCTAATGGATAACATACCCATCACAAAGAATCCTGTCCAAGGAGCATTTAAAAAATACTCAACCGCAAAGCAAGTCTCAATGAATATTTTAAAAAGTTGTCATCATACAGGGACATTCTCTGACTACAATGTGTTTAAATAAGAAACCAACAACAAAAAGTTAACCAAAAGCAAACTAATATATTCATATGGAAAGTAAAAACAAAAAGAAATAAAACCTAAATTACTTATGGCTCAACAAAGAAATTATATTGAAAATTAGAAGATATTTTGAACTAAATGATAAATAAAATACCACTTACAAGGATTATGGCATGTCGATGAACCATTACCTAGAGGGAAATTTTTACTGTCAGTGTTTATGTTAGGAAAGTAAGAAAAACTAAAAATGGTTGAGTTGAGCCTTCAACTTAAAGATAAGGGTAAAGATTAATGAAGTAGAAAATAAAGAAACAAGAGACCATTCATAAATACAAAAATCAAAAAGACCAATCAAATAGATAAATCTCTGCAAAGCTGACCAAGGAGAAACAGAGAAAAGGCACAAATAAACAATTTTAGGTGTGAAAGTGGACATAATTACAGATATGGTAGAGACAGATGGTAAGGAACATGTTTGCGACTTGGAATCACCAAAGGATTCATGTCCAAACTCTTCAGTAGACTTGCAGATGCTCTGTGCTCAGCAGGGTTCTAAGTGCCAGGCGAACTTGACCACCCTTCATCCTCCTGAGGCAGGTAGTTAATTTTCTCAGGTTACATATGAGGAAATTGAGGCAAAGAAAGATTAGGTAATCAAAAAGCAAATAGTTGGAGTAATAAAAACAAATCCTGAGAAAAATCTACTGATACAAGCACTCACTGTTGAAATCCAAGGTCATAGCAGGCCATATTGGCTTCCGCCATGCTCCAGCTACTGTGGCATATGAACATTTTCATATCTTGGTCTACAAGTTTTACTTCAACGACTCCCTCTGAGTTTTTATCTCCATGTAAGGAAACACTAAATTTTCCTAAAATGAAAAAACCAAAAGAATAAGAGATATTTAGGCAATTTAGTTTGCCACCCTTAATTAAAAGTCTTTAAAATAATAAAATGTATATAATTTCAAGTAATCTTTTTTTCACATTCAGTATTAATTTAATTTTCTAGTGGACAATTTACATATTTCCCTCACCTTTTTCTTTAAGTTACTGTGACAATTCTCCATAATAAACTACTTAAAGAGAAGCTTTGGTCAACAATGGAATGAAATAGCCTCCCCCCAAAAAATCACTGATGCTTTTATTTTTTTTTACTGTTGCTTTTAAAATACCAATACTTTCATCAATTTTATACTGAAAAGAAACCACACAATATTTGTGCGATATGTGTTTTCAGTGTTTCTTTGGGGCTGGCTTTCATCACCATCCATTGGCAGAGCCACCATTGTCATGCTGGATGGCAGAGGTTCACTCAGCTTCACATTATCCAGAGACCCTGGATAGAAGACTCTTATGGTCTTGAAATCCTAAGTTGTCCTGGCTCTATTGATGCCAGTAGTGCAAAGTTTGTGACAATCTTGTTTGTCTACCTCTTAAATAGACACTTGAGTGATGCTATTCTCTGTACAGTGTTTCCAAGGCTGTGTTGTGGTCCTCAGGCATGGCCCTCGTATCCACGTTGCAGAAATGTTCCATGGCAGACATGCTGTGCTGGGTACTCTGTTTTGGAATGTCTCACTTGGACCCAAAGGTCAAGCAGCTGTGGTCACCGTAGTTAAAGAGCACAGGGCAGCAGTCATGGCCAGCAGCCACAACGCTATTGTCCGAGACAGATGATACACTCTGGAGTGGCAGGAACTCTCTTTTCAGAGTTGAGACCCATACACTTTTTGAGGCATCAGCAGCATATAAGGTGGCTTTATGAGTGACCCAGCTAGGCAGCTCCCAGTGGCGGAGAAGCTGACCCCTTGGACCCAGCCACCGGAGCTACCACCCTCAAACTCTGATATCAGCTGACCAAAAGGCTTCTTGCTGCCCCAGGGCATACTGGCTGGCTTTCCATCCACGTCCTTAATCTAGGCAGAAAACACTCTGAATTTGAAGTCACATGATCCCACTGCCAGCAAACACTGTTGGGATGCCAGTCCAAGCAGAGGACTGTGGAGCAAATTGGCTTTTTAATGTTTTTACTTACCCACCAGTCATTTTCAGACTCGAGTTACAAACAGAAATGAGTCATGCTTCACTTCCTACAGCAAATTTGTTCTCTAGGGGGGACCACGTCACAAAAGTGGCTGTGTGATTAATTCTCAGGATCACCAGGGCCGGCTTCCAGACCCCATCTTTCTGACTCCAGACAGGCCTTGCGATCTGCCCCAAAAGTGATGATGTGGTCCCTTTGGGGGAGCCCAGTCAATACCTGTGCTGTGTCTGCTGTGCTCCTTGAGTTCATGAGATTTAACCCACTGGCTCCTGTTTTTCTTGCAAATCTGCACTTCGTGATTATTGGGGCTAAGGGCAATTTGGGTAGGATTCCTGTTTCAGGCGTGACAGGTCATTGGCTCTAGTAAAAACTGATACAGGGACATTATTCTCCGTGTTTTCAAAGAATGTACATCTCGGGTGGGGGCAGTCAGGACAGGATCAGAGCAGAGAATTCGCAGACTGGTCAGTCAATGCCAACAGGCTCCACAGTGCAGGCCTCAAGTTATCTTCGAACACCATGGGGATTGTAAGCAGCTGTTTTATGGCTGCTTGCTATGTGTCAGTGGCTGTGCTTCCCAGCTATATAGAAGAGCATTAAATTCTCACGTCACCCTATGAACATTAAGACTATGCTTATTCCCGTTTTTATACAGGAGGAATCTAAATCTAAGAGAAGCAAGTTACTGGCCCCAGTGAAGAAGCCAGCAATTGGAACCTGCTGAATTGCTCTTACTCCAAGTCCAAACTAAACCATTAATGAAAACACAGGAAGGGGTCGTGTATTCTCACATATCTAAGGCACGGAGCGCCTGAAGAGAAGAAAAGTCTGACATGGACAATATAACCTGCACTATCGCCTTCTTCCTCTCCCAAAGAAATCGGCTCAAAGAAGGAGTTTTTCCCTTCCTTTTCCACAGTATTTCAACAGCTTTTTTTTTTTTTTTTTGAGACATAGTCTCACTCTGTCACCCTGGGTAGAGTGCCATGGCATTGTAACTCGCAGCAACCTTGAACTCTTGGGCTCAAGCGATTCTCTTGCCTCAGTTTTTCACTTTTAGTAGAGATGGGGTCTCGCTCTTGCCCAGGCTGGTCTTGAACTCCTGAGCTCAGGTAATGCACCTTCCTTGGCCTCCCAGAGTGCCAGGATTATGGGTGTGGGCCGCTGTGCCCAGCCAGTATCTCAACATCTTAATTCAGCCTCTCAAAACTATATAGGGCTACTGTGAACTGTATGTCATGGTGCCTTTGAAAAGAATGCTTTCAGTATCCCAAGGTCATGACGTGTCTGTGATCACTTGATATCAGAAGACAACAAGCCTGAGTTTTGCTGTATAGCTCAAATTTAAGGAGTACTTTCTGTTTGCCACACCCTGCATGAGGAATTTTACATATATCATTCTGTTTAATTTTACAAGATGCTTACAACTTGGAAACTTCTATTATTGCTCTTTTAGAGATGAGGGAACTGGGTCCAGAGAGGAGATGTGGCTTGTCAATAACTAAGGTGGGGTTTGCGACTCAATCTGACAGTGAGATCCCTAACCTTAACTACTCCATTAGCCCAGATGTAAAGGCCCCATCCTCCTCATTACACTGCGTGTCTGGGTGGTGCATAGTTAAGCAATCTGGTCTCACATGCCAAGTGTGCTGGGTTGGCATAGGTCCTAGGTTATCAGCGGCTCAAACATGTCTTGGGTAATCAGGCCAGGGGGGTCAGGGATGCTGGGAGAGAGGGATACTGGAAGAAGACATGTTAGGTCTGAAGGCCCAACAGGGGGGCCTGAGGTCTGAGTAGCCTACAGTTTGGATAAAGATTTTTTCACTGGGTTCTGAACCAATTCAGTGGCCCTGGGAATCCTTCTAACAAAGTAAAAGAGAGAGTGAGGACAAATCTAAAGGGCTGGGCTGTAGAGAGTGACACCTGCAGTCATGAGGTGAAGGCCTGGACCCAGCATCCCGTGCTCTGGATTCAAGGGCTGACTGGATTCTGGTGATCATTGATTTCTTTGGTTTTTACCCCAATTACTATTGAGGGACTAGAGAAGAATTTTGAATTGTTGTTATAATATTTCACAGGAAAATTATTCTCTCATAGAAAGTATGACATTCAATTGTCCTCTATGTATCAGAGAACGACTTGAAAACTAGGCTCTTCCTACCTTCAGCTGGGCATGTTCCGTTATTTAAAAACTTTGTTCCTGGATAAAGACATTCCATGCTCTTCAGGTGACAGTATGTTGGGTAGCTTCTCCCATTGGTTGCACATACCGCGGGGCCATTCTTTGGGCACTGATACGGGAGTTTACAAAAACAAGTGCCCTCTATGCATTTTTGCCACGGGTGGCAGAAGACTTTATCGCAGGAAAGGTGTGTGTATTCTTTCGCTAAGCACGTTTTCTCCACCAGATCCTCTTGACGTGTGTCTGATGTTACAGTGAGCTGTACAATGCAAAATAAACATTAACTTAGCAACAAACTAAAGTCTTCTTAGAGACGAGTAAATGAGGGCAAAGAGCAAAGCAGACCCACCTCACAATACAGATGTGTTTGGGGCAGTCTGGTGGCTTTAAGAATCAGACAAACATGGCGGCTAGTTCCAGTTTGGGCACTTAGAGTTACATGACCTAAAACAAGGGATTCTGTTGAAATGTGAATTTCTGTCTGCAAGATGGGAATACTATCTCTCCTATTTTGCTAAGTTGTCATGAAGATTAGAAATAATACCTGGGTAATGGTTGGTGGTTACCAGACTTGAACTTAGTGGAATATCATCATCCTAAGGCCAACACGGGTGAATCTCAGCAGTCATGTTAAGGAGTAAACTCACTTGCTGTTGAATATAGTGTCATGGAATGAATTGATGTGTGGACTTTATTAATTGTGCACTCCACATTTTAAACTCCTACTGCATGCAAAATCCTGCTAAGATGAGTATGACATGATCTCTCTCTTTGAAGGGCTTGATATGTAGGCAGTAAGGTAGAAACACACCTGACAGCTGGGATGAAAGGCAGGCTACACTAAGTAACACAACATGGGCACACATACAACTCAATACTCTTGGAGACCCAGGGTGGGAGAGATCGTCCCTCTAGGGAGATTTAAAAAGACATCCCAGAGGTAGTGGCATTGGAAAAAACCAGGAAGGACAGGTGTGGCTGTCGGAGGGCTGTTGCTAGCAGTGCACTGAGCAGGGATGGTGCAAGATGGATTTAGGGCACTGTGAGCAGCCCCTACATTCACACACACGGCACTGAGTGTGTTCCACATGGGGCGGCCACTGCTCAGGAGACTGGGGAAGAAGAAGCAGCAAAAGTGTTGTATGAGAATGGTCTGGGAAGACATGAGCAAGCAAAAGCGTGAGGATTCAACAACTTAATCTGTGTAGGGGTAAAGGGTGGGTCCTTGGTTTTGAGGCTGGGTAAATGGAATGATGAATAGTGGCATTAGGTGGAGTGTTGTGAATTTGGTTTGGGACCTTTTGAGTCTGGGGTCTTTTGTAGAGGGTATGTGTGGCTGAAGTTTGGAAGGCAGATTAGCTCGTGTATCATTTAATAGGATAAGTGAGTTAGTGAACACTGCTTTGTGCTAGGGACTGTTCTAAGGCTAGGGGCAAAGGGATGAAAGGCTGCCCTGTGGGATACACCAGCCCAAAGAGAGACAAGCCAGCGTGACTGACAATTTCCCTGGTTGACCTGGGCCAGGGATGCCCTTAGGACAGAGTTCTGGGCCCCTGAGCCAGAGTAGAAGCCTTAGGACCATTTCTAGGAGCAGCTTGTGTCTGGGCTGAGTTCTGAGGGTGTGTGGGGGTCAGCTGCGGAGGCAGTGGTGGGTCAGGACTCCCGGCTGCTCTGTGGGCTGGACTCCCATGGTGAGTTGGAGGTTGGAGAATAGAGTGAGAAGTTGGCTGGGGATGAGGGAGCCGGCCCCGAGGGGCCCTTTGAGAGACTGTAGGTGGAAAAGCACTTCCTGGAGATCAGATGAGATGGGGAAGAGGCCAGTGAGACCTGCAGGAATCCAGAGGAAATATGATGGGGGCGAGGAATGGGACAATGGGCCAAAGGTCAGTTTGTGGAAAGCCAAGGTCTCTCCTGTCCCCAGCTATGCTAGGAAGGATGGGCATCTTGCCCCCAAGTCTTCCTGCCCCAGCAGTGACAGCCTTATCCTTCCCCAGTGCCTTGTAGCTGCAGTAACAGCCAGCTGGATAGACTTTAAATGCTCTTGTGAAGACAAAAATAAGCTAATTAAAACCTTGTAAAAATTTGCAAATGTTGTAAAAGTAATTCTCTCCAATATGCTTTTTAGCTTACTTTAAAAATAGCCTTAGAAACAAGAAAATTAGACAAATTGGTCATTCTGTGAACTGGCTTTTGACATAGATTTTTTTGACATTTTGATCTAGAATTAAATTTACTATTCATGGTTCCACATGCTTCTTTGGGGCATTTAATCAGAGTTGGATTTTTTTTTTTTTTTTTTTTTTTTTTGAGACAGAGTCTCAAGCTGTCGCCCTGGGTAGAGTGCAGTGGCGTCACAGCTCACAGCAACCTCAAACTCTTGGGCTTAAGCAATTCTCTTGCTTCAGCCTCCCAAGTAGCTGGGACTATAGGACACACCACAATGCCCGGTTAGTTTTGGTCGTAGTTGTCATTGTTGTTTGGCAGGCCTGGGCTGGATTTGAACCTGTCAGCTCCAGTGTATGTGGCTGACAGCCTAGCCGCTGAGCCCAGAGTTGGAATTTTTGTCCTTCTTTCTCTCCTGTATCTTCTGCTGACCAGCTTGGAAGTGCCCTGACAGCAGAGACCTTCTATGTATCATCATCTTTATGTTGAAAGAGCAATAGCAACTTGATTCTTGTGTTCCCCCACCTTTCCCCTAATCCTTTCTGAGGTCTCTTTTCTCCTTGACCTTTGGATATAAACTCGGGCAAGTGCCATAACTGTTTTAGTCATTCTTAGATTAAAAAAAAAAAACAAAAAAATTAAAAGATTTTTATTCCTAGAAACAGTCAATACACAGCAATGACAATGTCTCGTCCCATGTAACTGTTGAAATGCTGACCTTCATGTCAGGTGAAAGCCTCCCCCCTCCCTGCTCAGACTTGCTTCAGGTCTGGTGGGCCCTTTGCGCTCTCCTCCATCCCACAGCTTGCAAGGCCAGGACAGGACGAGAGGGACAGGCAACCAGTCTCACCTGACTCTCGGGGCTGCAACCCAGACTTGGTGGGGTAGGGTAGGGGTTAAAGCTGACTCTCACATGTAGGGTACTATGAGGTTTTCTAGAGACTATAGAATGGGAGATATCAAAGCTTTGAGAGAGAGAAAAATGGTTGAAACAAGGAGATAGAAGTAATCACAGCACAGGAGAGAAGTTTGTGTTAGAAATTAAGCAATTTCCTGACCCTACTATTTCCTATTACTGGAATCAACTTTATGATATTACCATTTTAAATTTGAGATGGATGGTAATGGCTAACACCAGCACAGTGGCTGTTGACAATGGCAACACTAATCAAAGGAGAGACAGAAAGTCACTGTTGGCCAATAGTAAGAAGAGAGGTTTATTTATACCCTGTATAAAACATAATGACTTAGTTCTAGCTATTTTGCAACTAGTTTAGATATAAAGGGGCACAGAGAAATGGGGTGATAGTTAGGGCCTGGGGATTAAAGGAGGGTTGTGTCTCAAGCTCATATACAAGAGCTTGATTAAGGAATGTTATATGAGTTTTAGGTGAAGTAATCCTCACAAATTAACAAACATCCTGAAGAGATTCTTGTCGAGAAATGAATTCTGTATTGAAAATGATGCCAAAATGCAACACCAATGAACAAGAAAATTCCAGAGCCTACATTTCTAGCAAAAGTAAAAGCTGTTCATTAGCCACATTATGGAATAAAAAACAATACAAAGTTAATCAAATATGCTAAGAACTCGGTTTTTCTCTTCAACCAGCAGTATTAAAAAGACTGTTTGAAATGACTTATATCTAATATCATTAACCATGGACCTTTCCCTATGTATTTATTGTGTGTGTTGCTCTTTGTTAGTTACCATTTCCAGATCATATGCTATTAAAATAAAATGAATAGTTTGAAAATAAGACAAACATTTTTAATGTTTGTGGTTAATGACATTATTCCATAAAATATTAACAGCCAAAATTATTATTAAAAGATGTGTGTGTATAAAATTCTGTCTATTTTTAAGGTGAATTTATTTGTACAATAGCACATTTGTTATTTCTATTCTTTTTTTTTTTTTTTGCAGTTTTTGGCTGGGGCTGGGTTTGTACCTGCCACCTCCAGCATATGGGGCTGGCACTCTACTCCTTTGAGCCACAGGCGCCGCACATTTATTATTTAGAAATAAATATATTCACATATACTGGGAACACATGTTCTAAAATTTTTAGCAATTATTATTACTTCAGAGTGGTCCTCTACAAAACAAGCTCCCAATCTCCCTTGGTCGGTGCTGCTTATTTGTGTATATTGGCTTTAAAAAAAAATTCTTTCCTTGGTATTTGCAATGATACAGCTATAATTTTTATGTGACCTTTATCTTTTTTCTCTAGGAGGGAGTCCAGTGAAACCATTTGATTTTTATTCATTTATTTATTTATTTTTGAGACAGAGTCTCACTATGTTGCCCTTGGAAGAGTGTTATGGCGTTACAGCTCATAGCAACCTCCAACTCTTGGGCTTAAGTGATTCTCTTGCCTCAGCATCCCAAGTAGTGGGGACTACAGGCGCCTGCCACAATGCCTGGTTATTTTATTTGTTGTAGTTGTCATTGTTGTTTGGCAGGCCCAGGCTGGATTCAAACCCTCCAACTCTGGCGTATGAGCTGCAGGCACCGAACCAAAACCATTTTAGATATATGGTTGTTCATTAGAAAACAAATAAAGAACAAAACAACTCCCTATTGCAGGCCTTCTCAATCCAGTTTACAGACATACAACTTTACCTTAGTTTTCTTTGTCATCATGTCTTTTCTGGGTTTTTCCTGTTTAATCTACAAGCAAAGGACAAAAGATGATCAATTATGATCAAAGTGAGAAAAAGCCTACTCCTGTCTCCTTTTATAGGGCATCATTAGAAAGTTCCCCTTCTATTGCTAAACTAACTGTGTGATCTTGAGAAAATGACATTATCTTTGATTCCATTTTCATTTCTATAAAATGTAGAAAATATAAATAATCCATTCCACAGAGCTATGGTGAGGATCAAATGAAAAACACATGGGAAAGCACAAGTAAACATTTCAGATCCAATGTAAATGCTAATATGATGATTGGGGTGGAGTGCAGATAGCCATGATTTTTCTACCCTCATCTCATCACAGTCCTTTGCAGTGCCTCTTATTGGGGACAAGGTGTATTTATTTCCCCATCCTTTGACTCTGGGACAGGCCATGTGACTTGGTTTGGCCAATGAGAAGTCAGCAAATGTGACAGAAGAGCTGCTTGGAAAATACTTGTGCAACTTTTTTGTCCCGTGTTTCTCTGCCATAACTACGAGAAGAACATGACCAGGCTAGCACAGAGGGGAAGAGAAGAACCACACCCACTGAGCCCAGCATAGACCTGCTGACCTCCAGCTGACCTACAGAATTGTATACTAAATAAAGTTGTATGCCATGGAGATACTGTGGTGCTTTTATCAAGGTTATTAACCACTGGCACAATATTGATCACCCTGGAAAATGCCGAGGAAAAAAATGAAAAAGTTTCAAAAAGAGTAAACAGTATAAAATCATGTCTTTTCTCCAGGGGTGAATAAGCAACTTTGATCTCAAGAGTTACATATCAGTAAAGGTTCTCTATGGCCTCACTTCCTGCCCATCACGATATTCATTAGAAATTTTTTTTCTCTATTTTTCTCTCTCCTTAAGCTGCCTATCTTGCATTATACTTGAGAGAAGCTCTGTTCCAGAGTACTGCAGACACCCCAACAACTCTTTGATTAGCAGCCATTCTATTCAGATAAAAGAATAGGGAGAGAATGTTTCTCTATTAATACCTAACAATGTATTATTCCAATTCATGTAAGTATTTTGTTGTTTTTGTTTTCATTTTAAAAATAAATGTCCCTCTTTTCCCAGGATCAAAATATTGTTGGGAATTGGGGAAGATGGCTTTATGATCTGAGCAGGTAGGATGGATTCTTGTATCTTATTCTTTAGTTTAAAAAAACAGAAAGTAGTGTTTTGGAGCAACTTCATTATTTTTGTCTCAGAGATTAAAATAATTGTTGGCCTAGTTTCTTGGTCTTGGTTTTTTTCATAATGAATGTGAGATGACTAAAATTTTGCTTTTCCCCCCCCTCTTAATAGATATTTAAAAATAGGAAACACGGAGAAATGTTCAAACAGGTTCAAAAAGATGCCTGCAAAAATTGTATTTCTTTCCTTCACTTACCCTCTTAATCTACCTAGGTCCCACCTCAGAGGTAACTATTCCTTGTGAATCTTTCCAACAATCAGCTATATATACCTGAGCCCAATTTTGCTCTCTAATATCTGCCCCACAATATCAGTGCATTTGCAAACATTAGTCCTATAACCAGCCCCTAAAGTGCGTTTCCAATGTTTTGCTGTTATGAACAACGCTGTAATGAATCATCTTTTCCCATATATGTTAAGTATACCTGTCAGATACTTATCTGGAAGTGTAATTGCTGAATCAAAGAAATGAGCAATTTTAATACTGAAAGATACTACCTATATGAGAATACCTAGGTTCCATACCCTCAAACACAAGATATATACTTTATTAACTTTTTTATCTTTGACAATTTGACATGTAAAAATGTTATCAGAGTATAATTTTACTTGTATTTTTTTCCCTGAGTGAAGTTTAGCATCTTTCAATATGCTCAAATTTTGAGATTTTTATTTTTCTCCACATACTAACCATATCTTTTTTCATCCAATGTAAAGGAGATGTTTTTCTTGTCTTTTGCAATAATTTTTTTTTTTAGACAGAGTCTTACTTTGTTGCCCAGGCTAGAGTGCCGTGGTGTCTTCATAGCTCACAGCAACTTCAAACTCATAGGTTCATGGGATCCTCTTGCCTCAGTCCTTCTGAGTAGCTGGGACTACAGGTGCCCACCAACACGCCTAGCTACTTTTTTTCTATTTTCAGTAGAGATGGGTCTTACTCTTGCTCTGGTTAGTCTTGAACTCCTGAACTCAAGGAATCCACCTGCCTGGGCCTCCCAGAGTGCTAGGATTACAGTCATGAGCCCCTGGGAAGACCACTTTTTTTTTTTTTTTTTTTAAACAGAGTCTTATTCTAACACTTGGTCTAGAGTGCCATGGTGTCAGCTTAGCCCACAGCAACCTTAAACTCCTGGGCTAAAGCTATTGTCTTGCCTCAGCCTCCCAAGTATTGGGCCTACAGGCACCCATCACAAAACCCAGTTAATTTTTTTTCTACATTTAGTAGAGACAGGATCTCACTCTTGCTCAAGCTGGTCTCAAACTCTTGACCTCAAGTGATCTTCCTGCCTGAGCCTCCTAGAGTGCTAGGATTACAGGCGTGAGCCACCATGCTGGCTCATGAGAACTTTTTATATATTAAAAAAGAACACAGGGTGGTGCCTGTGGCTCAAGGAGTAGGGCGCCAGCCCCATACACTGGAGTTGGTAGGTTCAAACCTGGCCCTGGCCAAAAAACTACAAAAAAAAGAACACAGCACTTTGCCTGAAATGTGAGTTGCAAAAATTCTTTGTCTATTGACAGAGGGTAAGTCTAGTGTATTTTTCCCAAAGAGTAAATACTTTTTAAATCTCCACACATAACAAAATTATTTTCAGTAAAAATCATAAAATGAAAAGAATAATGAATTATGCAGAAAAGGCAAACAGTGAACATTTTCTTTTATTGAAATTCACATATATAACCATGCCTGTAAAAAATCTAAAGAGGAAAATGCATATTGCTGGCTTGTCGCTTTTAGTTCAGTGGCTAGGGAGCCGGCCACATACACCAGGGCTGGTGAGTTTGAACCCAGCCTGGGCCTGCCAAACAACAATGACAACAACAACAACAACAACAACAAAATAGCCAAGTGATGTGGCAGGCACCTGTAGTCCCAGCTACTTGGGAGGCTGAGGCAAGAGAATCGCTTAAGCCCAAGAGTTTGAGGTTGCTGTGAGCTGTGATGCCACAGCACTCTACTGAGGGTGACAAAGTGAGACTGTCTCAAAAAACAAAACAAAACAAAACAAAAAAAAAGAAAATGCATAGTACAGTACAAAGAAAAAGTAAGATAATAATATTTTCAATTACATTAAGGTATTCAATGAAAAAGAGACAAATTACACTTGTATATATGTTTGCTACAGTAAAGAGTAATATAATTTAATGATTAAAAACATTACTAAAAATAAATAAAAGAGAAAATTTTCATTGTAGAGATACTATTCATATTTGGTGAAGTATTTTCTGTATGAACTACAGTTTGCACTTAGCAGACAAAATTACTGCACCTCTCAGTCTGCACTGTTTTACTTCTTTATACTTAAAGAACAAAAATTCCAAATAGCCATTAGGATGACAAAATTGAACAATTCAACTTTTGCTCCTTCATCCTTACAATCGTTGTGAAAACATTTTAAATTTTAAATTTAGAAAATTCAGGAAAATGTAATACCAGTTTGAAGACAGGAACTGTACCACCTAAAGTGAGCTTAAACAATTCCAATGCATAATGTATATGAGTCCACCTCTGTCAAGTCTAAACTGACAGCTGACTGAATTAACCTCCAATTATAATACAATGTCTATTAAAGAATAAGTAAAACAAAATGCTCATGTGAAGTTTACATTTACATTTTAAAAACTCAACGGCAGACCCAGCAACTGTTTTTTTTTTTTTGCAGTTTTTGGCCGGGGCTGGGTTTGATCCCGCCATCTCCGGTGGATGGGGCCGGCACCTTACTCCTTTGAGCCACAGGCACCTCCCCCAGCAACTGTTAATTGTGCTATTCAATACAATAACCATTAACAAGATAAGGTTATTAAAATTAAAATTAATTAAAAGTTAATGAGAATTCTGTTTCTAGATTAAAACAATGAAAAAATAGGCAAAATGATAGAAAACAATGGTTTTTAAGACATTCAACACCAGGCAATGGAGGGTAGTAATTTCCAGAGTTGAGGAAGAAATGAGATGAGCCTTCTATTTGTTCCATGTTTTTTTTTTTTTTTTTTTTGGCTTTGAAAGAGAATTTCAGCCTGGACTGTAGGCAAGGGGAACTTGGGTTGAGCCCAGTGGAATCCTTGAAGTTAGGAGAAAGAGCTGAGAGTCAGTGAAGACCAACTGTAGTTTATAGAATAAAGACCTAGAAAGAAGCTGCTCGAGGAGAGAACTTTGGAGCTCTGTAGAAGGTCTCCTTTCAGTATTCAACTGAGTATTCATCAAGACCTATGTGTGAAAAAACTATCAAAGGCTGGGAAAAGAACCACTGAAAACAATTTGAGGTAATAACACCCATGCTCAATGCAGAAAGCTTATCATTCATGGGACACTGGGTGGAGTATACAGAAGGATCTTGCCCTAATAGTGTATAATTAGTCCTAGATTAAATATGGTTTGATCCTACCTAAGAAAACTTAAGAGCAAGACCTGAAAGGATCAAACAGTTTCTAAGTAACTAAATTACCCTCTAGAACAAAGCTCAATAATATTTTCAGGAATAAAAAACTCATCCAATAAGATAAAATTCATAACATTTTGGCATTTAATGAAAAACAATAGGCACACAAAGAAGACACAAAATGTGACTGATAATGAGGAGAAAAATCAATCAATTAAAACTTAGCTAGAAAGTCTAACAGATGTTAAAATTAGGAGACAAGGAGATCAAAAGTTATTATAACTGATCTAAACAAAAGAAAAATACAA
>CAUYRH010151137.1:0-15340 GCA_963574655.1 Perodicticus potto
CCCAGCGGAAGGGACTGTATTCATTCGTTTCCTGGCCAAGGAACCCATACACCTATATATACCCTGAGACTAAAGGCCTAAAGGAGGAGACGGGGAAAGACCGGGAGAGAAACGGAGAGAGCTTCTCTCTCCCCACTCGAATTCTCGCCCTCTACCAGGAGCTTTAGTGTTTTCTGTATTCTTTTTGTGTAAATAAATTCTGTCTTACCACTGGGGGGTGGGGGGAGGAAATAATGTAATGAAGAATAATAAAATACATGTATTTAAAAAAATTAAATAAAATATATATATATAAAAAAAGAAAGGGCAGGGTCAAGTTTAGTCTCCTGGGCTACTCCTGGGGAGAGAAAGTTGACTTTCTCTGACTGGGGGAGGTGCCTCTTGAGACTTGAGGGTAAAGGGAAAGAAGGAAGAGGTGGGGGTTCAGGATTGTGCAGAAACAAAAGAAAAGCAGAGTCAGAAGACACACCAGCATCTTCCCCTTCACATAAGAATACCATTGCTTAAAGAACTTAGCTGTATATCAAATCAACAATGTTATTCACAGAGGGGGGAGAAAGGATTAGCTCAAATAATTCTAAACATACAAAGCTGCTGGCATACTCTCAGTGGGATATAGTCTAACAACAAAAAAGGTGCAAAGAAATCTTAAAATTGACACAGTAGATTCGTAGAAGTAGTTTGTGTCCATTAGAGGACTAAGGAAATGAGTAAGTATATTTATATTTGGGAAGCTAGAGTTTTCACTGAAAAAGATCTGTATGTTAGATGCACAAAAGAGGAAAAAACCCGGTGTTGTCAAACTGGAACTGGAGGTAACTCTGCGAGTGTGTGTGCGTGTCCCCGGCTCGGTTCACTGAAATTACCTAGTGGCAATGACTCCTCATTCCCATGGCAGTGAGGACATCTAGTTCCCAGAGTTTGGTCTCTGAATATTAATTCCTAGTCAAAAGAATCAAGGTGCCTAGAACATCTGTGTTATAAAGTGCTCAAAAACTGACTGGGACAGATAAAAAGAATACAGATGCCAACTTGAAGGAGCTCTGAATGCTTTCAGTGTCTGAAAGAACAATGACAGTAATGGACTAAAACACATTAGTTTTTAGGAAGACTAGGGTAAGGCAGAGGGAAAGTGATTTTTAAAGAATACTAACTAAATAAATACAGAATAAATGATAAAAACTAGAAAGGCACCATTTTGTAATAAGTGTAGTAATAATGAATTCAGGCAAGGATCATCAGTGGCTACAAAAAGACAGAATGACATTTTGGGTCTTGAGATATCCCCTGACAGATAACTTACTGAATACAAGGGTGAGAGAGAACTTTTATATTGGAGACATCTGGAGAACACCTCCTTACCAGTGATCACACTCACGTCACCTGCACTGGACTGACACCCGGTGCCTCCTGTTCTGGCGTGCTGAGCACACAGCATCGCCTATTTTATATTTAGTATTAACGTCAAAAATATTTTACCTGCATCTAATCATAAGCAAACAATCCAATCCAGCTTGAGGACATTCCATAAAATAACAGGCCTCAAATTTTACAAAATGCCAATGTAATGGAACACACACAAAGCTGTGGAACTGCTCTAGATCCAAGGAGACTAAAAAAAAATTAACTGCAGTTGATTAGATATTTAAATTAACAACAACAAAAAGTGCTGTGAAGGACACACATTACTTGGACAATAGGAAAATTTTAATATGGACTGTATGTTAGGTAGCAGCCTTATATTAAATTAAGTTTCTTGTGTATGATAGTTTCATTGTGACTATGTAGGATAAGGTCTCTGCTCCTAGGAGATTTATGCTGTAGTATTTAGGAGTGTCATGATGTCTGCAGTTTATCTCCAATTATTCAGGAGAAAAAGAGAGCAAATGTGGCAATATTAAAAATAGATGAGTACAGTATGTATGTGTGTACTATTGGTATAAATACACAGTGTATGGATTGTAGTATTCATGTAACATTTCTATACATTTGAACAATTCTAAAATTAGAAAAACATAATTCAGTGCTGAGGGTATAAAATGAAACAAAATTGGCCATCAGTAGATACTTGTTATCTACTGATAGCGTCCTCTTTACTTTTATATATATTTGACTTTTTTTGTAATAAAATGGTTTTTTAATTGAGAGAAAATCAAGGCAGGGAACATAGATTTTTTTGAGTTCTAATGTGAAGGAGGAGAGACATTGAGAAGCTGAGCTAAGGGCAAGTGGGGTCAAAGGAGTTGGATTTTTTCTTTAACTTTTTATTGTCAAATAAATTCAGCCTAACCCAAATGCCACAACAACAATAGAAAGAACTTCTGCAAGTGGGTATTTTTAAAATAGAGAAATAAATATGTACATCTTATATGATGTATAAGATTACAGCATCTGACTATGCTGATGGAAAAGACGTCCTTATAGAGGGAAAAACTGATGAGCAGTGATGCTGGGCAGGTGAAAGGGGCTGCTGTCTCGTGCGGAGTACAGGACCAGGCTTGCGCGGGTGACTCTGTGGTCTCAGTGCAGTGCGCCGTAGAGGTGGCAGCAGAAGAATGAGAAGTGTCTCTTCTAGATGTTTCTCTTCTCCCAATGAAATAGAAGCTAAGGCGAGAGTTGGTTGAGAGTATCAGGGGTTGAAAGTTTGAGGACACAACAATAGGTGGGAAATGGTCTTCTACATTCCTTCTATTTGAAGGGGGCTCTATTGGCCAGCAGTAGCTTGTCACGAGTGCAAATTCTCAAGGTCCTTCTATTTCCCCCAAACCAGGATGGCGATGGATGGAATGTGAGTTGGTATTTTTAACAAGAATCTCAGGGGATGCAGACTGGCCTTCTAGTGTGAGACACTGGGCTGGGGGCATGGAGCAGCATCACTGAGGAGTTCTGGGGACCCAGGTAATCTATTTAGAGTGAAGCCAGTCAATAGTCTTTTCTTTATTCACTGCATGGGTGCAGGTGCTGAGAAGGCAGAGTGCTGGATTTTAAGGCTGAGGTTCAGGTAGCCGAGGGTGAGGAAGGAGCAGGGATGTGAGGGTGCAGGCAGGGAACTAACTGTTGTACAACACAAAACTGTGTAGTGAATGCAGTGGAAAGGTCACCTTTCCTGCCTTAGGCATCTATATCTCCTAACTCCTCGAAATCTTCAGTTCTTTCAGGATTACTGGTTTGGGCTTTTACCAAGTACTATGTTAGGTTAAAATGCAAAGGACCCTAGGTAGAGGACTGCAGTGAATAAAAACATGGACAGGTGAACAAAAGTCCCAAGAATATTCAGATGATATGATTTTACATTCCTCACAGAAGAATAAGTATTATTGACTCATTTGCTTACCATCATCTTTTCCATCTCTATTGTAATTGTTAAAATGTTGAAGGTGAGAGTGTTTTTCTTGGCAACAGAAGGGGATAAAAGTAGCAGAACTGCATTGCAACACCCCCCCCCCCCATTTAGAATTGGTAAGTATCTACTGCATTGATTGTGTTGTTCTTTTCTCAAGTCCTTTCCTTGAGACTGAGAACAAATCAAACAGAAGTATTACTGAAGTCAAATGCAGGTAGACTAGATAGAACGGTATCCTGCATTGACTTGTATGTGCTATAAAAGGTATTGCATTAAACATCTGAAGAATGAATGAAGGACCAAATGGATTGTAATGATGTAGGAAATGTTGAAATCAGTCATATTTTAAAACCATAGCTATATGTTCTTCTTGTTTTAAATTGTTTTTACTCCATACATTTATCTCTACCTACTCTGAAATTCTCTGAAACACCATCCTTAAGCTATTATAGATATTGAAAAAACAAAGAACCGGTGAAAAGATATTGAAACAAAACCTTGGATGTGGTAGGCTATATTAATTCTTTGCTCGTCTGACCTTTCTATACTTATCTCTTTCTTCATTTAACTCCTTGACTTTTTTCTCATACTCTTTGAATTGTTTCTTTTCCTCTTCAGTCCACATAGCATCAGGTTTTGCCATGAAAGGAGGCTGAGGAATTGCCTGAAGATATAAAGAAAAGCATATGCTGTAGCTCAAACACAAGCACAGCAGAACAGTGAAACCTCAGAGTTATCATTACAGTGAGAAAACAGAAGCCCTTTAAAAGGGTACAGTCTGGCCGGGGGCAGTGGCTCATGCCTGTAATACCAGCGCTCTGGGAGGCCAAGGTGGGTGGATTGCTTGAGCTCAGGAGTTAGAGATAAGCCTGAGCAACAGTGAGACCTGTCTAAACAAAAAATAACAAAACTAGCCGGGCATTGTGGTATGCCTACGGTCCCAGCTACTCTGGACACTGAGGCTAGAGGGTGGCTTGAACTCAGGAGTTTGAAGTTGCTTTGAGCTATGATGATGTCATTGCACTCCACCCAGGACACAGAGCGAGACCTTGTCTCAAAAAAAACCAACCAACCTGGGTGAGTAGGGTGTTGGCCCCATATACCGAAGGTGGTGGGTTCAAACCCAGCCTCGGCTGAACTGCAAAACAGAAAAATAGCTTTGTGGCTGGTGCCTGTAGTCCCACCTACTCGGGAGGCTGAGGCAAGAGAATCGCCTGGCCCCAGGAATTGGAGGATGCTGTGAGCTATGTGACACCAAAGCACTTTACCAAGGGCGATAAAGTGAAACTCTGTCTCTACAAAAAACCCCCCCAAAAACCAACCAACCAAACAAACAAAAAAACATGATAGCCCAGGCGTTCTTAAACTTTTTAAACAGGGGGCCAATTCACTGTCCCTCAGACCATTGGAGGGATGGACTATAGTTAAAAAAAAAACTATGAACAAATTCCTATGCACACTGCACATATCTTATTTTGAAGTAAGAAACAAAATGGGAACAAATACAATTCACACCAACGCAGGTGGCCCATAGGCCGTAGTTTGAGGACCCCTGGTACAGTATAGCCCTTCCCATTGGCAAGGAAATGACCTGATGCCTTGACTAAAGGATATGAGAAAATGTTACACCTGTTTTTCTGTGACTTGGGTAAGAGTGGGAAGTGGGAGATATTCCCCAGTCCCTTAGGTGATAGACTCAGAGTGTGTGCTGCTACACCTGGGCTCCAAGAACACCTGTATCAGGTGTCAAAGAAAATGTTTCCCTGAAGAATTGGATGAAGTGGTATTCCTGCCTTCTGTAAGGATCCAAACAACTGTGATTACTTGTTGTTATTTGTTTGTTTGCTTTTTGTCAGATTAGAACCCAAGTCTTCAGTTTATAAGGGACTAGCAGGTTGTATAATATGTGTTGCTACAGAATTTCTAAAATTCAGGTTCACATAGGACACAAATGGTAAAATGTAAGTAGCCCTTTCCACCCATCCCACCTCCCACAGGGATGGCCAGAAATCTCACCATTCTTAAAATGTCTTCCCTCTTCATTTCCAGAACACCTCCCATCATGTCCTTCAGGGCTCGGCGCCTTGTGTCGGTGCTCTAAGAAAGAACCAGAATCAGAGTGCTGTTGAGACAGAGACCCAACACTCTGAATGGCAGCAGGGGCAGCCTCCCACCCGATGGTAGCGTGACTGCATTTGAGTTTGGGGAAAGTGGGCAGGGGCCTGGTGAAAAAAAGGGAAGGAGGCCAGCTGGGATTCGAGTGACCTCTGACAGTGACAAACGCCTTGCTTGTGTTTCTACAGTGAAATACACAGTGAGAGATGCTTAAACCAAACTTGGAATCAGTATTCTTAAAGGAAGAGGGTCTGAGGTACTGTGTGAGCAAAACCGCGTACCTGAGCCTGAAGCCAGTGCTCCATTTCACGGGATGCCAGCAACTGCGCTTTGGCTCTTAGCCAGGGATTAACATGTTTGTGAGCTTTAATCTGAAAGAGAAAAATGTACTTTCCTGCTGCCATTCTGACAAATTTCAAACCAGACTTTCCTTCCACTCATTGGGAGGAGGCTGGATGAAAAGGACTATTCAGACTTTGCAACCAGTTTCCTATTTTGGAATGAAAATGAGGCCCAAAATGAGAGGTTGGAAAAATACATTGTTACTTGTCTATTAGCTCTCAAAGCTTGTCTCTGTCACAAAAGAAATTATAACAGGGGTCCTGATTTAGATTAAGGAGGGAGAGGGTGACTCAAAGAAATGTCATCTAAGACAAATCCTGAAGGGTGGGGGGGGGTCCTAGGAGGTCAAGTGCTGGGGGCATTCCCAGGAGTATGAGAATGAAAGTGGGGCTAGAACAGAGCCAGATGTGAGGGCAGCTGGACGAGATGGGGGCGGTCAGGAAGGGACTCGTGGGCTTTGTCTTAAGGGAAATGACCAGCCACAGCAAGGGCTTAAGCAGGGGAGGAACATAAAGTTTGGCTTGTAACAAGATCACTTTCTTAAATGTAGAATGGGCTAAAGTACACGGAAAAGCAAGTGTGGTGAGGCTAATTATGCAGGTACAAAGTGGTTGCCCCAGCGTCCAAGGTACTCAATATTAGCATGCAACTAGTAAATGAGCAACCCAAAGCCCATGTGAGAGAAAAACACTATTAAATTCAAGAAGAGGGTTAGGAAGGAGAAGGGAGCAGGGAGGGAGGGAGCTTGGGAAGCTGTCACCTCATGGGCACAATGTAGGGGGATATGCACACCTCCCAACTGCAACTCGGATTTTATTAACAAACACAAACAATTGAATATAATCATATGTACCCTTATTTTAATCTGAAATAAATTTTTTTAAAAGTGATTGCCCCAAGCAAGGCAGAGTAAAGTCCTTATGTCACCTTGCTTCAGAATGGTAGGTCATCTAATAGCAAGAGTCTGGCTTGGGGAAAAAATGACTTGTTTAGGTAAGTACAGCAAAGTGTGGAGGTTAAGGAGATGTACTCTGAAGCATGACAGTTTGGGGTCAAACACCAACTCTGATACTTACTAGTTTTTGTGACTATATTCATGCTACTTATTCTCTCCATCTCACTTTCCTCATTTGTAAAATGGGTAATATTTGTACCTGCCTTAGAAGGTCTTATAATGATAAATTTGTTTCAGTCTATCTAGGCACTCAGAATGGTGCCCAGTGTATAATGGAGTGTAAAAATATTTGCTATTACTTTTAAACACCACTATTATCTTTTGCCCCAAGTAATCCAGTTGGTTTCATGTGCACAAGAGTTTTTGAGTGTTAGCTAGCATATTTTTTTTCCTTAAAGAAATGAAAATAGACATTTTATTTATTTATTTATTTATTTTTGAGACAGAGCCTCAAGCTGTCACCCTGGATAGAGTATTGTGGCATCACAGCTCACAGCAACCTCCAATTCCTGGGCTCAAGCGAGTCTCCTGCCTCTGCCTCCCAAATAGCTGGGACTACAGGCGCCCGCCACAACGCCTGGCCATTTTTTGGTTGCAGCCACCATTGTTGTTTGGCGGGCCCGGGCTGGATTCAAACCGGCCAGCTCAGGTGTACGTGGTTGGCGCCTTAGCCCATTGAGCCACAGGCGCCGAGCCGAAAATAGACATTTTAATTGCTTTCCTTTTTTTTTTTTTGAGACAGAGCCTCAACCTGTCACCCTGGATAGAGTGCCGTAGCATCACAGCTCACAGCAACCTCCAATTCCTTGGCTCAAGCAAGTCTCTTGCCTCCGCCTCCCAAGTAGCTGGGACCACAGGCGCCCACCACAACGCCTGGCCCTTTTTTGGTTGCAACCATCATTGTTGTTTGGCGGACCCAGGCTGGATTCGAACCCGCCAGCTCAGGTGTACGTGGCTGGCACCTTAGCCTGTTGAGCCACAGGTGCCGAGCCACCATCAGCTCTTTTCAAAGTGCATCTACCATTCTGCATTCCCCTCAGCAGCACATGAGGGCTCTCATTGTTCCACGTCTTTGCCAATACTTGGTGTGGTTAGTCTTTTTCATTTTAGACATTCCAATAGAAGTTTCTTATTGTAGTTTAAATTTGTATTTTCTTAATATCTAATGAAGTTGTATCTTCTCTATTTTTTTTCTTGATCAATCTGGTTAAAGATTTACCAATTTTATGATCTTCTCAAAAAATCCACTCTTGGTTTTATTGGCATTGTTTTCTGGTTTTTATTTCATTGATTTCCACTTTTTTTTTTTTTTGCTGCTTACTTTGAGTTTCATCTGCTTTTTTTTTTCTAGTTCCTTAAGGTGGAAGCTGGGGTCATTGAGTTGAGGCCATTCTTCTTTTTAATATAGAAGTTTAGTGTTATAAATATCTCTCTAAGAGCTCCTTTAGCTGCCTCTCACAATTTTGATATAGGGCATTTTCATTTATATTCATATAAAAACTTTCTGATTACCTTTTTTGTTTCTTCTTTGAGGTATGGGTTATTTAGAAGTATGTTATTTAACTTACAAATATCTGGACATTTTCCATGTATATTTCCACTATTGATTGCTTAACTTAAACCTTATTGATTTTTAACTTAATTGTGATATAAGAAATACTTTGATGATTTGAATCCTATTGAATTTTTTAAGACTTGTTTTGTGGTCCAAAATATGGTTCATCACAGGTAAATGTTTCTTATCCACTTGAAAAAATGTATTTTTCTGTTATTGAGTGGAGTATTTCATAAATGTAAGTTGGTTAATAATGTTATTCAAGGCTTCTAGATCCTTACTGATTTCCTGTCTTTTGTTCTAACAACTTTTGAGAAGAGATTATTGAAATCTTTGATTATTACTATAGATTTATCTATTTCTCCTTGAAGTTTTACCAGTTTTACTTTGTGTATTTTTTTGTTCTGTTATTAGGTACATAAACACTTAGGATTATTATGTTTTCTTGATAAATTGCCCCTTTTATAATTATAAAATAATGTACTTTATTCCTGGTAATATTTTCTGCTCTAAAATCTACTTTGATATTAATATAGCCTCTCCAACTTTCTTTTGGGTTAGATATGTCTTTTTCTAGCTTTTTATTTTTAACCTGTGCCTATATTTAAAGAGG
Source organism: Perodicticus potto (assembly GCA_963574655.1). NCBI lineage: Eukaryota > Metazoa > Chordata > Mammalia > Primates > Lorisidae > Perodicticus > Perodicticus potto. The sequence continues at coordinate 8,924 of CAUYRH010151137.1, forward strand.
ATTTCTTATAGGCAGCATATAGTGGAATCTTGTTTTTAAAAATACCTGATAATCTCTGCCTTTTCAATGAGCTGTTCAGACCACTTATAAATTTAGTGTTTTTATTTACATGATTGAAGTTAAATCTGCCATTTATTTTGTTTTTTATTTGTCACAGATATTCTTTGTTTTCTTTTTCTTATGTTCCTTTGAATGAATTGATTATGCTTTTATGGTTTAATTGATCTTTGTTGGCTTTTTAGCTATACTTTTTGTTGTGTTATATTAGTAGTTGCTTTAGAATGTTTAGTAAGTATCTTTAACTTACCACATTCTACTTCCAAAGGTATAATGTATCTGGATAGTGTAACAGAATCTTACAAATATATTATTTCTCCTCTCCCAGCTTTTGTACTGTTCTTGTCATACATTTGACTTCTGTGTCACACCTCATAATGCATTATTATTATTTTTGTTTTAAAGAGTCAACTGTCTTTTAAATATATGTAAATAATTGTCACTGACTGGCATAGCTTACCCTGGGTTTCTCCTGGGTCATCTTTTGCTGTTTTCTATAGCTGTTTCTCCATGTTGCTCTGAGTTCTTCTTCACTGCTTTGCCTTAAGCCTGGATACAAAATCTTCCATTAATTCTCCCAAAGAACACCCAGCACAATGAGAGTGTTGGGGCTTGAGGGAAGGATGGGGAGAAATACGTGCAGATATGAAAGTCTAAGGAAAGAAAAAAAGAAGAGTAAAAGTTAAATCTGAGCATCAGATATTCATAAGGTCCGTAAGTGACACTCTCCAAAGAAGTCATCACCAGCCATCTCTCCTTCTAACTCTAGAACTATGACCATGTTTCTGGGCCAGCTCACCTCCACAAATGGGATATCACTTGACCATGTCCTTGTCTATGACTGAAGTCTTGGAAATCCTGTCAGATCCTCTTTCCTCCCAATCTGAGGCCCACCTCATTTCCTTCCCAGGAGTTTGAGAGTGGGAACTTGTATCTCCTATAGGGTGGATACCCTATTTTCATTCCCAGGATGAGGTTGGGCCCTATGTCCTGGCTAGCAGTCACATGATCCACAGTATATTTCTGGAAGACTGTACCAAAATTCTAATTCCATTTCATAGAAGATCAGACATGTACATCCTTCCCTGTTGAATATGTGCTCACAGTCTCAATAGCATATATTTGAAATATATGTATACAGACATCTCCCAAAAAATCAGCAGACTTGGAAAGATTGTCCTTCATAAATTTATGTGTAGAAAAGTAATCTCTCCATGAGTGCCCAGTCCTGTTAAAGATATAGTTTACCTACAGTCCTATACAAAACACTCAACATCTCTGTGTTTATTTGGACCACGTCACTGGTTTGCTGTTTATTCTAGAACAATGGGTCATACCTACCAACCTTACATCTGAAATTCAATGGTGTAGATCAGAGCATAAACTAAACTTGATCCTCTTTAATGTCCATTCTCAGAAAATGGAGGGTCTTCCCCCCACCAAAAAAAATTCCTGTTTTCCTCTAGAAGCAGAAATTTCCCATGATACTAAACAAAAGTTTCCTAACCTCATTGATTTTAAAATCCAGAACCAACTCTGGGGGAACTTTTGGCTGGAAATCTTCAAATAATTGTGTGTCTCCACTGTATAGAAGTTTGAAGTAGATACTATAAAACATTTAATAATTATTGCCACCAAACACACACAGTTAGAATATATACCTTTCCCTTTGGGAAAGCTTGCTCAACCTCAAAAGGGCTGTGCCATGTTCTCTATGTTCTTACCTTCCTCTTCCCCCAACATACATCTGGACCAGAGCTAGATAACTAATCAAACCCCTTAACTTCAGACAAGAGTCATCACCTCTAGGTAATGATGGAAATTTGAGTTGAAACATACAGTCAGGGATAGAGTGGGTTATAAATGTAACATTCCATTCATGCTGAAGTTATAGGGAGAAGAAACCGCACGGCTGCAGAGGAAGCAGGCTGGTAGGAGAGGAATATAGAGTAAGTGACCATGTGTCCCTGTAAAGAAGATGAAGAGAGAGAAGCTACCTGCCTTACTGCCACTGATCCCAGCAGTAGATCCACCTGTCTTCTTGCTCTGAATCCTCTGACATCCTGCCTTGTGATAGAGACTTTGATTTTCCCAACCAATACCAATTCTCCCATTCCTGGTTTTACTGAGTGTGGTAATTTACACAACAAAAAGAATGCATCTCCCACTCACTCCTTTTATAGCTAAGAAAAGCTATAGCCTAAGTTCTGGCCAAAGAGAAGTAATGAAAGTTGTTGGGTAGAACTTCCCAGAAGTCTCTTAAAAAGGGCAAAGGAAGCTGGAGGCACTCTTTTCTCCCCTTACCCTCCTTCTAACTTCCACCTGGGGAGCAGAGTTGGTAGCTAAAGCTCCAGTTTAGAGATAAATTCCTTGGCTAAGGATGACAGAGAAGAAAGATGGAAGAGATCTGACTTTGATGATGATCAAAATGCCATACTAGCCAAAGACCACCTACTTCCCGATGTCTTTCTTCTAGTTTTGTTTTGGCTTTTTTTTTTTTTTTTTTTTTTTAGACAAAGTCTTGCTCTGTCAACCTGGCTAGAGTGTGTGACTCCGTAATATACCTGCCTCAGCCTCCTGAATAGCTGGGACTACAGTCAGGTGCCACCATACCTGGCTAATTTTTCTATTTTTAGTAGAGATGGGGGTCTTGCTATGTTGCTCAGACTTAAACCCCTGGTCTCAAGCTACTCTTCCACCTTTCGTAATACCAAATTGCTAGGATTACAGGCATGGACCACTGTACCAGGCCCCTAATTTCTTTTCATGAGAGAGGGAACAAGCTCTTTATGCCAACTTTGCCCCTTGAGAGCTAGAGCCAGAACTCACTCAGCAAATGTTGCATGCTAAGAATATGCTGCCAATCTGTGAACCAAGACATGAGCCCTCCCTTATGGTTACCAGGGTCCTATGTCCATGAAAGAGGTGGAAGAGCAGATGCAGACCATTCAGAAAGAACAGAGTACTTTGTGAGTGGTACCCAACAGTATCAAGGTGCTGGTTCTTCCAGACTCCAGGAGATCACGTCAGGCACCTCTTCTTGGGGCCTCAAGGTGGTATCCATGCTTACTGGCCATAGTATCCATGCTTATTGCCCTGTATGAGCTTTTAAAATACATCTGGCCACAGTTTTCTGCCTTCGTCACTAGAAGGCCTTTCTTCACTGGCTTACAGGAAAGGGGATAGATAAGGTGGAATTTACAGGAGCAAGAAGTGGCCTGAATGACCTTGTGTCAGAATTGCAGCAGTGTGAACAACCTATGGTTAGGACTAAGGAGGAAATTTCAAAGACAGTGAAGAAGGCTGTTTGCTTCATACCCTAAGACCGCATTATTTCTTTAACCCTTCATAACTGAACACTTGTACATCTTTACCCTGAAGGGCACTAGGTCTAATGGCTTGCATAGGTCTATATAGGTATTTCATAGAGAAGATAAAATTGTAGCAAGCCATCTGGAATACAGAAAGTACACTAAAATAGCAAGGGATTAGCAATCCCACCAAACAGATCAGATGATGAGAATTTCTACCACAGTTGAAAAAATTGATCTGCCACAGCCTCATTTTCAATTAAGTGTTTGGCTATGGTCTGAGATTTAGCATAAAGGATAGTTAGAATAATTGATAGCTTTCCATCCCTTTTGATGAAACCCTAAAGTTGAGCAGAAATATCATCCGGTCTTGAATATGCAATACTAAACTTCAACACACTCTTTCCATCATAAAATGCTAAAAATCACAAAAAGAAGTTTGTTGGAAAAAAATTGGCACTGTCTAGTAGAACTGAAAATATAAACACTGTAACCCTAAAATTTCCTCAAGGATATGCCCTAGACCAAAGGGGCCAGATGATAAATTTTTTCACTTTCCCAGTTCATAAGGTGTCTGTGACAGTTGCTCAGTTCTGCATTCATAATGTAATGTGGACAATATATAAACAAATGGGAACAGCTATATGCCAAAAAAACAAGTGGTGGGCCAGACTTAGCCAATTCCTGCTGGAGAAACTCATGCAGATGTATGCCAAAATACGGGGACAAGAATATTGCTGCAATATTGTTTGTAGTAGTCCCAAACTGGAAATGACCCAAACCCAAATGTGCATCATCAGGACACTCATTAAATAAACCATAGGCCATGTGTCCATGGAATATCAAACAACAATCAAATCATCTCCATAGTACATATAATAATATTCCTTTGAGATTTATGAAAGAATCTTAAAAACAAAATGTTGAGCAAAAGTAGCCACACACAAAGGCATACGTTCTTTATGATATTTCATTGGGTAAAACTAAACTATATTATCTAGAAACACAAAGTTAGGCAGTAAAACAGTTGAATAAAGCAAAAAAGCAGGTCCAATGAGAATAAGAAGGCAAGAAGCCATCAGGAAAGGGTTCAATCATAGAAGGGCTTTGAGTGCTGGCCATATCCCATTCCTCAATTTAGATAATGGTTACAAAGATAGTCACTATTTAATATTACACAAATCACACATGTAGATTTTTAAATGCTTTTTCATATCTGTGTAAGTTTCGTAAGAAAAATGTGGAGGTTTTTTTTGTTGTTGTTGTTTAGTACTGTCCATCTCTAAAGGGCTACACAAGACAGGTGTTAATAAGATGATATGATTCTCTCTTGAATGAAAGGTGACATGATTTTTATTTTCTACATAAGAGCAGGTGTCTGTCTTGCCCTGTGCACTGCTAACTGAGGTGGACCAGTGATATGAACAAATCAGAAGCATATTAGCCCAGGCTTCGTACACATTTCATTTCACACTCATGTAACACAATTTCCTAGTGCTTTTTATTTTGTAATATGCAAAATTCTAAAGTGCACACCTTTGAGAAAAACGTCTGCATTGTTCCTGTAAGTGAAATCAGACATCGACTACATGGCATTCTGAAGTAGTTGAGGTCTGCAGCTGTCTTCCTTCTCTTACTCTGAAAAATATTATGAAATTGAGAAGTGCTATCTTTGATAGTGTCTCCTGGGAGCAGAGCACGTGACGAATAGACTTCCACCGTGGAAGAGATGGGTGAGGAGGTTAAGTAAATTTTCTTTGTGTAGTTCCCATTAAACTTCAATCAGAGTTACAGAAAGAAATTTCCTCCAGGCGGCTGCGAATACAGGTATTGGTTTGACTTTAATAAAAGTCATAACTGATCTCTCTGAGGTCTCTTGTGGAATGAGCTCAGCAGAATTCAGGCAGGTCCTTGAGAGGAAAAGCGCCCACTTAAACATCACATTATCCTAATAATCCCATTCCAGAGCTACCGTCCCATTATTTTAAAGGTCTTCATTTGCAAATTGTGGTATTTGAAAGTTTTCTTTTTACATTATTGCAGAAAGTGGGATGGATCTTTCTGAGAGCCCCACACCTATTTACAGACTTCCTCTCCTTCTGGGCTGGTAGACGTTGTAAGGCAGCAAGGTGGATAATCCAGGCCACTTAGGACCTTCCCATCATCCCTTTGATTAAACCACGTGTTTAAAGTGACACCTGCTTTGGAGGCAAGACGTCTTTTAATGAGATTTGTTGAGAAAGAAAAAAAAAATTCTCTCATTGCTAAGAATAGCCAGGGCCAACAGAGAGATCAGGGTAACATTGTCCAGAGACATGAAATCTCATTAGTCTGTTGTCATCCAACAAATCTTTTAAGGATACCTACTATGTGCTAGGCATGGCTCCAGGTACTGGAATGAAGCAGGTAGCAAGCTAGATAAGAAATTTACAATCTAGTAAGGAACACATACACAGAACAAGAAAAAAATTAGTAAGATAATTTCAGATAATAAGAAGAAGATATGAATAAATAAGATTGGATAATAGGCATGGTGATGATTTGGGATGGGGGAACCAATGGAGACAGGGCAGTCAAGACTCCTCTCAGCAGGTAACGTGATAACTAGAACTGACAACTGTTTAATGAGAAGAGTCATTCATGCAAATATTTCAGGGAAAGGGGGTTCCAGGGACAGGATGTAGCCAGGTATTTAAAGAAAAGAAATTCAAATCCAGTTACCAAATTTTTCTCCCAGCCTTTAAGCTGCAATTGGAATGACTTGCTATTCTCTCGTGCCTCCCTAATCATGCCTGAAAGTGCTGCTCCCCTTTTGGGGAGGGACATACTAACTAGAACAGGAACTTTTCCCTCCTGGAGGTCTAGTCATGATCAAAACTCTCCCCTCTAATTCACCTTCCCTAACCCCAACTTGGGAAGCCCCCTTTCCTGTTATCTTGTCTTCTTCTACAGCTGTTAAAGTTATAGGGTCGATTCCTGCATACATCATTCACGAGTAAAATCCTGGAACCCTCCATCTTCAACGGAGGCAGGCAATGAAGACAGCCAA